>OVBA01009705.1:0-10111 GCA_900406435.1 Lepidium aucheri | reverse complement strand
CGTATACACATTTTAGTGTATGTCGATGACTTGATTATTGCTGGAAATGATTCACATGCTACACACCGCTTCAAAGACTATTTGGCAAGTTGCTTTCACATGAAAGACTTAGGGGCACTCAAGTATTTTCTTGGCATTGAGGTTGCTCGCAGTGATTCTGGTATGTACCTTTGTCAACGAAAGTATGCCCTCGATATTATCTCCGAAACAGGAATGCTTGATGCTAAACCTGCTGCCTTTCCTCTAGAACAAAATCACGGTTTAGCATTATCAACATCTCCTCTTCTACAGAGTCCATCACAATATCGACGTCTTATAGGTCGTTTGATCTATCTAGTCGTCACACGACCTGATCTTGCATTTTGTGTCCATGTTCTTGCTCAGTTTATGCAAGCTCCAAGAGAAGATCATTGGACAGCGGCACTCCGTGTTGTTCGTTATCTCAAATCTGATCCGGGACAAGGTATTCTTCTGAATTCACATGGAGATTTTCAGGTCACAGGTTGGTGTGATTCGGACTGGGCCAGTTGTCCTCTAACTCGACGTTCAGTAACTGGATACTTTGTACAATTAGGTGACTCACCGGTCTCTTGGAAAACAAAGAAACAAGACACCGTTACTTGACACTGGAGTTGATTTGGGTTAAACGCATGTTGCGCACTCTAGGCGTCACACATGACTCTCCAATGCGTGTAAACTGTGATAGTAAGTCAGCCATTTATATTGCCACAAACCCGGTTTTCCATGAAAGGACGAAGCATGTGGAATTAGATTGTCATTTTGTTAGAGATGAAGTCTTGCGTCGTATTATCCGCCTTAATCATGTCGCATCTTCAGCTCAGCTTGCAGATATCTTCACAAAACCAATCGGCCGAGATGGATTCACGGCGTTTCGACACAAGTTAGGCATACACAACTTGTATGCTCCAACTTGAGAGGGGGTATTGGCGTATTAACATGATGGAAACGTTGATTACGGTTCCTGAATCAAAGTTGATTGTATTTACATAAACAGAGGATTCTGTTTCCTTATTCTTTGTTGATATTTTAGGAGTTGATTTAGTCTTTTTGATTGTATAAATCGATATATATGTAAGAGAGAACATATGAATAAACAACACAAAAAATTACAGCTTCTGAAACTCTTCAAGTAACGATTGATATCAGGACCACCACCGTGAACGAGGATCGGACGAAGACCGATGCACGCGAGGAGAAAGAGATCGCGTATAACAGAGGATTTGAGCTCCGGAGAAGTCATGGCTGTGCTGCCGTATTTGACAAGTATGGGTTTTCCTCTGAATTTCTGGATAAATGGTAAAGAGATCTGAGAGGATTAGAGATAGAGAAGAAGAAAGGTTTAGTTAGCGAATTGGATGTGTCGGTGGCCATTTCCAAACATTACCGGAGGAGGAAGCGGCGGCGAAGAAGCTTAAATGAGATGAGTCTTGTTAACAATCTTCAGTGATTACTCTCCACGTTAAGTGTAGACGCAAAGCCACCGCCGTAGCTCTAGGCATCCGGTTTTGGGTCAGTTCTGTTGGGTTTCGAGTTTTCAAGTTTACAATTTTCAGAACCCACTAGGATTGTATCCACGCGGTGTGGGTTATTATTGTTATTTTTTTATCACCAAAAGGTGAGAAAACCCAAGGATCAGACTCAATAAAAGCTTATTATTAAAGAAACAAAATCAACATTTACAAATGAGTCTCGTAGAAACCTCACCGGCTTGATCAGACTCGAGGATCTGTGTCAATTCCAATGGAACAAACTCAAAAAAGTGAAAACCGGAAGACAAATTAAAAGCCAGGTTAGTTAATCTATCTGCAAGACGATTAATTTCTTTGTAAGTATGAGAGATTTTTACATTCCAGTTCTTTTGTAGAAAGTTATGACACAGGTGTACCAAGAAGGACAAAGGGTAATCATCACCAATCCTTGTCGTAAGAAAACCCACCACTAGTTCCGAGTCGATCACAAGCTCCAAAAAAGGGACTTTCAATCCCAAGCAATAAATAAGCAACAATAGACCCCCCATAATTTGGCTAGAGGGGCCAAGCATATACCAATATTAACTGCAAATCCACATATCCAATGACCCTGTGTGTCGCGAATGACTCCCCCAGCCAAGGCGAATCCCGGGTTTCCTTGTGATGCTCCATCTATGTTCAATTTGACCCATCCCGGTAATGGAGGTGACCATGCAATATCAACCCGAGTGTGTGATGCTGATGAATTGGTTCAAAACAATGTCAAAAAGCCAACCATGTTTCTGTGCTTTTATCGTTTATATATTGCACTCTAACTCGACAACACCAAGCATCACTAAAAACATTACCACACCGCCAACGCCGTGCCCACCAAATAACTGTAGCAAAGGTAATCGAGCATGAAACATCATTAGTAATTATCTCCAATCCCAAATGAAAGTATAACCACGGCAGCAGTTCCATAGAGAAGAAATTGCTTCGAAATCGTGAGAGAATGAGTCGATTCCATATATCCTCAGTGGCTGGGCAGTCGTGTAATATATGTAATAAAGATTCAACACCACCGCAGCACACTGTACAAACATTAGAGTCACATAAGTGTCGACAAAATCTCTCCCCATTTGTCCTTAATGCTTGATGAGAAACAAGTCAAATGGATGTACAAATCTTTTCCGGAACCACAGCCTTCCAAGTACGCATATAGAAATGATGCGTATTCTATCCATGCAAGTTATCCTGCATCAATATTGTGTAAGCAGACCTTACCATGAAGTGCCCATTCGCTGCCTCCCCCCACAACATTCTGTCTGTCACATTAGTAACCTCATCCACCACCACCGACCAAGGCTGCATCATGATAGTGTAATGTAAGGGCTCAGTAAAGTATTGTTCTAATCTGAACCTTGTTGCCAAGTATCCTTAACTACCCAATTCATCGTAGCATCGGGGATCTCTATAGTCGTAAGGCTCGAAAGAGGAACATCTAGGAGCCATTTGTCAGACCAAAAACGTATCTTCTTTCCATCAGCAATTACCCATCAGACTCCACTAATAAGGACATCACGAATTCCTTTCCGTATACTCTGCCAAATACCTGGACCTTGGCAATTACCACTCGACTAGGAAGGAGCTCGAATATCAAACACATTATATTTAGAGAGAAGAATTCGAGACCAAAGACTAGAATCATCCTTAAGAAGTCTCCAACCCAGCTTGGCAATTAATGCCATATTCATCTCCAAAGATCGTTTAATTCCAAGACCCCCATCCTATTGCTTTTACAAACGGTGTTCCATTTTATGAGGTGTTGCTTCGGTCTTTCAGGTGAACTACCCCAGATAAATTGGCGGGCAACTTGATCAAGTTTTTCAAAAGAGACCTTGGGAGACAGATTATGCTCATCATGTGTACTGGTATAGAGGCTAGAACGATTTAGTAAGCGTGATATGACCGGCCAAATTGAGATATCGGCTGTTCCAACCTGCAAGCCGAGAGGATATTCGCTCTAACGTTTTGCTGAAGGTATTTTTGTTGATACGCTTTTGTAGCACATGCATACCGAGATACTTCCCTAAATATCGTGTGCAGGCAATACCACTCACCCTTGTGATATGTTCTTCAAGGTTGCGAGATACATTTGAAGAGAAGAAAATCTTCAGTTTATCCAAGCTCACCCGTTGACCCAAATGTTGGCAAAAAGTCTCAAGGACTCCTTTAGTGACATGAATCTGAGTGATAGAAGCTTTTGCAAAAAGAATAAGATCATCCGCAAAATAAATATGAGAGAGTTTGGGTCCCCGGCGTGATAATCTTATCAGCTTCCAATCACTTGAGGATACCGATAAATCAATAAGATGGCATAGCCTTTCAATACAAAGTACAAATAAATATGGTGAAAGGGGATCTCCTTGACGTAAACCTCAAAGACGCATAAAGCTATCCAATTTTTCCCCATTCCACAACAGACGCACTTCAGGTCCCATAACACATTGCATTATCCAGGTTCTTCACCTCTCTGAAAAACTCGCAACCTGTAGTGTATCCTCAAGAAAATCCCAACGTATACGATCATATGCTTTCTCTAAATCAAGTTTCAACAACATCCAACCCTTTCTACCTTTCTTTTTTCGCATTGAATGAACTGCCTACTATACCACTACTATATTATCAGTACTCAAACTCCCTGGGAGGAAACTAAACTGTGCTGGACCAATGAGCTTATTCATAACCGGCTTTAGTCATAGTACCATTGCTTTCGTAATTGCTTTGAAGAGAACATTACACAAGCTGATCGCTCGAAACTGTTTAATGTTCTCTGGATTTGAAATCTTCGGAATCAAAACCATAAAAACATCATTATTACCCTGCGGAAGGACTCCAGAAGAGAAGAAATCCAACGCAAAACGAGAGACAGAGTCACCAATTTTCTCCCAACATTGTTGATAAAAAATTGGTTGGTAGCCATCCACTCCTGGGGCTCTATAACAACTCATACTCATTGATTTCTCAATATTAATGTGACAAACTCTTTAGTAAGAGTACAAAAATCAGATATCAAAAGTGTAGGGAAACTAGACACATGCATCGTATTCACCACATTATCAACATCCTCTAACGAGTATAGATTGCTGTAAAAATCTAAAGCATGATTTTCTAAATATATGGGATCAGAAATCCAATTTCCAGCTGAATCTTTCAGAGACTCAATCTTATTTCATTGTCTTCTTATCACCATCGAAGTGTGGAAATAATTCGTATTACGGTCCCCAAGAGCTACCCATTTTTCCCTTGAGTTTTGAAACCATAACATTTCCTCTTGTGCCAAGCTCTCATCCAGTTCTTTTAGTAATACCGCCTCTCGATCTAATAAGTTATTTGACGAATTATAGTCGATATCTTTTTGGATATCCTCAAGCTTTTTCAAGAGAATTTCCTCGCAAGTATGTATATTGCCAAAAACTTTTTGATTCCAACATCGGTACCCGCCATACAACATAAAGCATTTGGAGTAGACAAATTACCATCCCACGAAGCATTAAGGAGATCTTGAAAGCCCGAATGTGAGAGCCAAGCCACTTCAAACCTGAAAGGTCTATGCTGTGGGTTTCAATGTGTATTCAGACTAAGTTCAACAAAAAGCGGAACATGATTAGAAGCTAAGGGAGGAAGATGAGTAACAGAAGCATTAATCCATTTCAATCGCATTTATGCACAACATAAAATACGGTCAATCCTTTTAGCCACAAAATTAGTCATCGATTGTTCCCTTCTCCAAGTAAAACGACTTCTTTGTAACCCATATAAATGAGAGAAAGTTCTCATATCCTGTTACCAAAGCACAAGGAGTCCGGTGAAAGCTTACCACTACCCCGTGATCTCTCATCAGATCGCACGACGGTATTAAAATCTCCTCCAATAAGCATCGGTTCCTGTACTCTCAATAATACCACTAAGTTGTGCCCATAGATTGCTTCTCCGACTCACCATATGAGAAACATATACATTAAACAAATGAAACGTCTCACTATTACTAGTAATCCAAGGCTGAATGAATTGATCAGAAGAATGTAGAATATCCACCGTCCCAATTTTCTTTTTACACAAAAGCCAGAGCCCGCCACCCTAACCTACAACATCAATACAAAACAAGTTCGCAAACCCCAGATTCGGCAGATTTTTTTCGCTCTATTTCCACCAGCATGCGTCTCAAACAAAGCTAAAACATCAATATTATGTTCCTTAACAAGATAATGAATAGACCTTTTAGAATTGGGTTTATTAGCCCTCCAACAGTTCTAGAAAATAGCACTTATCATAAAAACTTTGTTTAAAAACAAAAAGACTACTAGGGAGGCCCATTAAGCAGTGGAAGCAGCCTCTAAACCAACCGAGGCAGCCAGATCAACAATACTCTTAGTCGGCGAGATCATAATGTCATTGTTCCCCGTCTCTGTCATAGCCGAATCACCATGAGGAAGATGAGGTACGAAGGTAGAGTCCAATGACACAATACTCATATTCATACTTGTGAAGTCATCATTTAAACTCTTGATAAACCCCATTTCCACACGTAACCTTTTGCCTAAAGACGGGTTTACCAATTCATCATGAAGCTGCCCAAAAATTAGACCACGAATGGGTTTTGCAGGAATCTTCTTGCCCCAGACTTTCAGATTATCACCACTCTTGAGCACACTCACTCGCTTACCTTTACCCTTATGTTTACCTCCTTGTGTATTCGAAGAACTAGTTCCCTTAAACTCAACTGCTTCCTCAGAGATTTCTATACCCGAAGAAGGCACATTTGAAGTATCACTTATTGTGTTGTTCTTTTTATTTTCCGGATCAGCTCTACTTTGAGAAGCATCAACCACTTTCTCTAAAGCTACTGAAAGACGACCAAAGCTATTTGGGAGATTGATGTTCTCACCTGAACGAGAAGGATTCGTTTCTTGCAACACATGAGACTTGGATACAACTTTTGCTGTGGCATTTGTGTCTTTGTTTTGAGGCGTATCAGAAGAAGACTTACCACGTCTTCTCACCATAGTGAAGCCATCTGCCAAAGCTGGAGTTAATACCTGCGAGATAGGTGTAACTAGTGGGATCTCCTCAACATTTTTCTCTTTAGGAGCTTGTGGACATATCTTAATAGAGTGACCCTAAACACCACAATGTTCACAGATGTTAGAGAGTTCCTCATAAGAAGTGTAGTAACGGTTGTTGTTAACCATAACTGAACCCTTTAACGGATAAGATAAATTGACCTCCACGCAAACTCGGGCAAAACGACCTCTCGTAAAATTGAGTGTAGAATCATCCACACGAAGAGGTTAGCCTATGCCTCCCGCAATTTCAGCTAAAATAACATTATGGTACATATTTCCCGACAATTGTTCAATATGTATCCATACAGTAGTTGTACGCATCTCAGTATGACACGGATCAAACATCGATGTCCAAGTTTGGGTCAACAACTAGCGTCCAAACCTTCTCCACAGTCTCCAGTAAGAGCAGCATAATAATCTGACTCAGTCCCAAAGCGAACAAGAAAAAAGTTTTGTAGTAAGTCTATAACCGACATGAAACCCATCGGTTTCCATAACTCATGCAATTTTCTTGTCATTGCTGACATATTCACGCTTCTACCAAGAACCTTCACATATATACACTTATCCCATAGTACATTCATCGCCTTCATCACTTCATCACCAACCACAATATGAGTTTCTCCGTCACGCCTATTGATGTCACAAAGTTTTAATCCTATAAATCTAATGCAAGTGCACATCAGTAAAGTAGTAGTATTTAGGGATCGAATCCACGAAGAACCAAGTTTGCACTTTCAATCACTCAATTATAATTTAAGCTATACCAAGAAAATAATCAGAATGAAAACTAACAACTTAAACAGTTTTGCAAATATAATAAAAAGCATCAGGCATTGGGTATTCATCAGGAAATACGAATCAATTAGAAAAAATATTCGGGAACAAATAGGCACCATTCTCGACTTGAACATATAGGTTTGACAAATCCACTATCGTGGTATTTGTCACTCTATTTAACAACCTAGAGATCCTAACTATCGTTAGTTCCAGATTCTAGATAGGCCTTAACAAACAAGTTCGATTATCCATAATTAATCATAACAACCAACTATCGTTGGTTAGATTCAAGTACTCATCAATACTAGTTCAGGAATTTTACAAGCTTTTGGAATGTAAAACAACCTAAGATCATAGATTAGGTGATCAAGCTAATATAAGCATTACACACAGCATAGATGGAGAATTTTATGAATCGAATCCTATTCAGTCTCCTATCATTGATTCCTAAATCCCTAAAAACTCTAAACCTGATTAGTTAACTACTCAGACATGATTAAACAAGAAATTGAAGGCATGATGAAGAAGAACAGGAAAATTGATTATATTAAGTAAAATGGTTTTAGAAATCTTTTCAAAAGTATGATGAAATTCTTCTTCCTGCTTACAAAGTATTCTCTAAGCCCAAAAGTAACTCTATGTCTATTTAAAAAACTAAAAAATAACAATTTATATGATCCTAAAAACGCAGGTGCAAAACAGGAAAATTAGGTCTTTTTCTTCGCATGTTCGAGGATCAATCGATCAAGAGGTTGATCGATCCATCTGCGTGTTGCTCGATCTCTCAAAGTCTTGTTCGATCGTTGAATTGAACACAGCTCTCAATTTGGTAGTGATCGATCGATCAAGGGGTTGATCGCTCGATCTCTAATCTACTGCTGAAAATTCCAAAAATTGGTCTGATTCATCCTAAGCCATGCTTTCGTGTAAAATCTGAAATGAACATGTTTTCTACCTGAAAAGACTCTAAAATGCAGACAATCAATCTGAAAATATGCGAATTAATGAGCTCAAAACCGATAAAAATGAGGTATATCACCCATTCAGATATTCCGTTCTACTCTTGCTTTGACATAATCATCATATACACGTCCAGATGGAGTCGAGTATTTCATAGTTGCAGACCATGTTGAATGGGATGCGAGAGGCCTAGCTTGTTCACCCGCGTCAATCATGGTATTATCCACAACACCCGTCTCCAAGGCCAATCTCTCATTCGAGTATAAACCTAGACCACCTTCTCCAAATTGGTTAGAGTTTTCCCCCATAACCCTAGCTTGCGGAGTCATAGAATCAAAGGAAGAAAACTATTGCAGGCAGTGTTGGATGTGATAAGAGTTGCCGAAATCTTTCATCCGCATCAATCATGGCTGAATCCGCAATATTCTTCCCCATGGCCAAAACCTGCTCAGACCTCACCACTTCTCTCCCTTCTGAAATCGTAACACCTACTATCATCCCCTCGTATCCGATTCGCACCCTCCAATGAGATCATAGGGTCCGGTGGTCTGCCCCTAGCTTCACTATCAGACATGGTGGCGTCTACATCACTCAACTCGGTTGCCCTAATATCTTCTGCAGTCATATTCACTTAGATTTTCTTATTATATTATTCTATTATTGTTATTTTGATAATTGTGAAGTTGGATGAAGGTCACGAGGTTCGATTGTTGTTAAAAAAGAGAGAAGCACGTGGAGTGAAAGAAGTTTGAGTTTCAAAATTCAAACAAGCGATAAGATCTATCAAGAAGAAGATCTTATCAACAAAGATATGAAGAGGATTTAGTTAGATTCCGGAAAAATAGGAAACAACTAAATAGCTTTTTCATTATAAAAGAGATCTGATTTGTAAATCGAGACTCACGAATTTTGGCTTAAGAAAAGTTCGTGAGAATCTCGTCAATTGTTTTTCAAGTTAGGTTATCGGTTTTGTTAGAGTAGTTTTTAGATCAATAGGTTGATAGCTAGTCGATTGCTAAGATTGTCTTTTGTAAAAAGGAATTCTTAATAAAAACGTAATTCTCAGTTGATTTCAGTTGTTGTCATTCACATTCCATTTTCAATTGGTATCAGAGCGGTTCGCCGCATAACTTTGTTAATTATTTCAGGTGTTAGATCCTGGTGAAAAAAAAAAAAATGGAAAACTCGCAACAACAACTTGTGGTGGTTGCAAAAACTCTGAAGCTTGATCCAGATAATTATGGACATTGGAAAGTGCAGATGGCACAGAATATTCAGGGGATAGATTCAGATGCTTGCCTTGCTGTTGAAGAAGGTTGGGAGCCACCTATGATCAAAGATGAGGATGGAACCCTCAAACCTAAACCTAGGAAACTGTGGACAACTGAAGAAAAATTCGAGGCTAAGTGTAACTCAAAGGCTCTGTCTGCAATATTCAGCTCACTGCATTGCAATCAGTTTATGAGAGTACAAGGGTGTACAAGTGCTAAAGAAGCGTGGAACATACTTCAAGTGGGGTTCGAAGGAACAAGCAGTGTTAAACGTACTCGTATTGACATTCTGGCATCCCAATTTGAAAATTTGACTATGGGAGAGGACGAATCCGTTGCTGATTTTAGCAGTAAGTTGTCATCGCTTGCACATGAAGCCCTTATCCTTGGAAAAACGTACAAGGATAAAAAATTGGTCAAAATTTCCTAAGGTGTCTTCCGGCCAAATTTTATGGACACAGGTCAGCACTTGAAGTGTCTCAAAACTCAGACACACTAAAAT
>OVBA01009703.1:0-10117 GCA_900406435.1 Lepidium aucheri | reverse complement strand
AAAGCAAAAGAAACAAGAAAAACAAAGATGGGTCGCAGCCCAACAACAAGCGAACAAGAAACATAGAATGCAGAAACTAACTTAGTGTTCGGGTGGCCTTGGTTCACAAGCTGAATCCTTGACCTTTATTAAACAAAATTTAAAAGGCCTATGGACTCTAAGACTCTCTAATCTAAGAGGCTGGAGACATNATAATGAAAATAAAACATACCTTGTTGGACCGAATAAAAGGCCAAGCCTTGTTGGTTGCTTGCAGCTCAATTCTTGACGGTTCTTGGTCATCTTGCTCAGCTTCTTGAATGTCTTGAATGTCTTGAATGTCTTGGCCTTGGTCTTGGTCCGAGTCCCTTGTCTTCTTCTTCGCACTTCTTGAAAATACTTCAATGTGGCTCTTATCAATTTGGGTGCGGTTTGGTGTAGAAACTTCCTCTTCCTTGCTTAGCACTTCAGCCACAGTTTCTCCTAGTAGCTCCCTCAGCTTGCGTGCTCTAGCTCTAGTCATAGGTCTGTTTGGTTTTATTGGCTTGATGCCCTCATCAAAAAATATATACAAGTATATATGTGAGACTTCCTCCCAAGTGAGCTTGTTTATACTCACTAAGCTTGACTTCTCACTCCCATTAGACTTGGGCTGGTTCAGAAGAGGAATTAGAGTCCTCTCTGAAGTGGTTCTAGCAACCATTTGGAGCTTGACTTTCTGCCCATTCTTTGGAAGATCATCTCCTTCCTTCGTAACCAAAATGATGGCTTTTCAAGGCATAACCTTTTTGATGCTAAAAGGTCCTTACCAATCTGATTTTGCTTTGTTGGAAAGAGAAGTTGCTTGACTTTAGCAAATGGCTTGGGACGCTTGCTGCTCTTCACCCTGTACTCAGTTACTTCATCGAAAAATCTGTTGGGTTGAAGAATTACATCAGGTCCAAGGTCCTATTTGTGTAGCTTGCATACCTCCTTAGGAGGTGGCTGTGTAGTCTCACTGCAATCAAACAGAGATTCGAGGCTTCTCCCATCAACAACCTCCTCATACATGGGGGCTCTCATGATGTAGTCACTAACTTTGCAACTCTTAACCAATACAAGTGATGGAGCTTAAGAGGTTTGACATCCATTTTGTCAAATCTCTCACTTGAGAAGCTTTGTCCTTCTATAGTTGGCCTCCCCTTTGCCTCATTGATATCAAAATTTGTTTTGAGGTTTTTCCCAAGGTTAAGTTCGATTGTTCCACTCTGCACATCAATTACTGCACCACCTGAGGCTAAAAACGGTCTACAAAGGAGTAGTGGATCTTATAGTTCTTCAACCATATCCAACACCACAAAGTCTATGTGAACTTCCATGTTGCCAATCTTAATTGGCAAAATCCTCAAGCAAACCATATGGCAATCGAGTGGACCTATCAGCTAGGATCAAAGAGAACTTACAAGACATGTAGTTGTTGAATTCCAGCCTTATAGCAAGAAGGTGTGTCATTAGGCCGATTGAAGCTCCAAGATCACAAAGACATTTGTTGAAGGTTATGTGACCCATAGAGTATGGTAAAGTGAATGTCTCAGGTTCCACTAGCTTCTCTTGCACTACCTTCCTCTGTGTGATGGTACTGCACTGATGAGTCTTTACTCTCATACATTCGACTTCCTAGTTATCTTCTTAATAGCTTCCTTTAAAAGTTTATGATAAGCAGGTATAAGTGTTAATGCATCCAAGATAGGAATCTTCAACTCAATCTCCTTCATCTACTTATCAAAGAGACCCTTATATTTCTTAGTAAGTTCTTTTTTGTACCGTCCAGGGAAAGGTAATTGAGGATTGTATGAGGGTGGAACTAAAGCCTTGCTCTTTTCTTCAATTCGTGATGGTTTTTTAACATCAGAGGTTATCGTTTTGGGTTTGGCTCGACCTAGTATGTCAAGCTTGGCGTTAGGTGTGATTTTTATCAGACGAGGTGGCACACAACTACCTTCAGGTCGAGTCTCTTGCTCGAGTGGGGTCTCGGGAGTTGATTTTTTGGCTCAATTTTTGATCTGACTGTCCTCCCCTTCCTGAACCACTCTATCCTCAGTGTATGTATCATTCCAGCACATAGAGAAAGCTCTTTGCCACTCCTCAAGTTGGCAGTGTATTTCTTGGGATTTTGAATGGCCTTTCCTGGTAGTTACCTATACTTTTTTCACAGAGGAGTATGCTTGTTGACTCTCAAGGTACTTGAGTCTCGCATTCAATGTATCAAATATACAATTGAGATCATTTTGTGATGCATCTATCTTCGACAGTACCTCAGGAAACTTCTTGGTCAACTCCGTAGCGGTCGTAGTCTGACGCTTCAGAAGCTATTGTAGGATGTATGTCACCTCTGGACCTTGTTGAGTTGGCTGTGGGGCTTGTGCTTCATATCCTGGTGGTGCGGTTGAAGTGGGCCAAAAACTCTGATGGTATTGTATTGTTTCTTTGGCACGTAAGCTTTGGGTTGAACGGGTTGGGGTTTGGGTGGGCAGACTTGGTCTTGAGGGTTAGCAACGTTGGTGTTCCTATATGAGATGTTCGGATGCTGCTGATAGTTGTTGTATTGCTTGTAACCTCCTCCTTGATTCTGCAAATCTATGCTCTTCAACCTGATCAGCCTCTTCTTTCTGAACCTGCTCGTCTCTACTCACTAAGTGCACTTGTTTCAGGTATACCATGAGCAACTTGTTCAACTTGTCATTCATAGCTCTGAATTCCTTTCTGATCACTGGATCTTATTCCACGACACCTCTCACAGTTTTTTCAAAGTCTTCTTCATATTTTCCATCGGGTTGGGCAAGGTTCTCCACTAATTCTCAGCCCTCATCAACATTGCTGGCTGTATCCAACATCATGCGGATCTTGGGCAGAACACGTGGAGAAGATTGCTCATCAGTGACTAAGTGTTGTAGCCATGGTGAGGGCACTGAGTTTGGTATGTTTTGTACCTCTTCCATGCTTTATAGAATGATTCAGAGTTCTTCTGCACATAGTTGGAAATCTCATTGTGGAGCTTTGGCATCCTAGCGGTAGAGAAAAACTTGGCAAAAAAAGGAAATTTGCAAACGTCGCATGAAGTGATAGAGGCCTGGGGTACATGTTTTTCCCAGATATGTGCTTTGTCCCCATGAGAGAAAGGGAACAACATCAGCTTAAAGGCATCCTCACTTACTCCATTAATCTTTGTTAGGTTGCAGAGCCTTTCAAACTCGTCTAAGTGATCAAGAGGATCTCCCATTGGTAGGCCATATAACTTGTGATTTTGGATCATGGAGATGAGGCTCCTCTTGATCTCAATGTTGTTGTTCTGAATTGCAGGAGGAACTATACCATGTCGATAAGTGTGAGTGCGAGGTGTATCCCCAGCACCAATTGTTCTGGGATTCGTCGCAAGAGATTCTTGATCCCAAAGTGCTCTGGTGTGTGATCCTTCAGGGGGCGAACTCATTGCTGCAGAGAGTTTGTGTTCACTGTGGTGCTTATTTTTCAGCTCTTTCGACGCACATGGAAGTCTGTTGATGTTGTCGAGAAGAGGGAGAAGATTCTAGCAGTCTTGAGAGCGTGTCTGCATACAATGGTGAGTTCAACTCAAGTTGTACGTTTCACCCTTAAATAGAATGGCAAAGGCAAACCATAGTTAACAATGAACGGAAAAAGAAACTTGATTTCAGAAAGTCTAAAATCCTAAATGTAGCTAACAAACACCCAGTTGGCAACGACGCCAATTTGATCACAGGATTTTACCATATTTTTCATATCCAATAACACTAAGATTTTGATGTAGTATAATAGATGTCAATCCAAGTGGGAGTGTAACTCAATCAGATTGGATCTCTAGGTGGTAAGTTCGTAGCTAATGAATCCACTCTCGTGGGAAACAATCTCAGAAAAGCTATCAACAGACCTAATCGTCATAAGCGTTTAACAACCTAACTGGCATGAAGCAAAAACTAAATCAAGCCTAATAAACAACTTAGACATTCAATCGCTTAAGCTAAGAATGTAAATTTCTGAAACGGTTAAATCGGACAATTTATTACATCTTTCGCGTGCTAAAATGTCTAAGAACCTATTTCAATTGATCAGAAAGAAATAAGCATTAACAACACCGAACATAAGAGATCTAAGCTAATATACTCTTAGGCGACCTAGAAAACTTCAGATCCACGCTGGTCTAATCCACTCCCTCATGAACCCTAGCTAATTACTCATAAGTCCTTGGTGAAACAATCAAAGAAAAGAAGAAAGTGAATGTCATGATCAGAAAATTTGGAGAGAAAAATATGGAAATCAAATTAAATTGAAATTGCATCAATATGACATAAATCGAAAAAAGTGCTGAAATTACAAAGATAAAAACAAAAGCTTAAGGTTTCTTGTTCTCGCAGTAAAACTTAGATAACTCTGTTTGTAACATCAAATGGGTATTTATACTCAGACCCTCGCTAAACCTAAAAATGGAAAATTAACAAAATAACTTGAGACTATGACTTGGCCCATCAACTGTAGTGGCCCATTGACAAACAAAGTGGTGAGATCCAACTTACTTTGGCCCAAAATTTGAAGTAGCCCATCGAGTGTGAGGTAGGCTCGAGAATGACTTCGAGTGTGTGCTCGAGTGGTGGCTATCATGGTGGTGTGTGAAGACTCGAATGACAAATCGAGTGGCAGCATGTGGAGATGCGCGTGGTGGCGTCTTTAAAATAGCAGCGGTGGCTCGAGCTCTAAATCGAGTGGTGGCTAAACTCAAAGCTAAAATCAAGTCAAAGACAACATCATAGAATCGGGTCTAAAAAGGCGTTAGCGGTGTTAAGTTTGAGTATGACTTTGGGTAGCATATGTGGACTCGACCTGTTGTTCTCTTAGTTGTTTACTTTGTTCTTTTCTTACACTCCAATCAGGTACAAGCCTCACATCCATTATTGCACCCAAAACACTCCGGAAAGACTCCAAAGTATGCAATATGAACCTAAAACGACTCTAAAGTAGTGAAAATGCTATGAATATGAATGCAAAATGTGCTAAATAATACCTCTAGAATATGTTAAAATATAGACATATCAACATACCTCGAATCTGGAGGTCACAAAATAAGTGCAAGGTTTGCTTTTGTCTCATGAGAAATTTCGGTTTCTCTTTCAATCAGTATATGATCTTTAGACAATTCTCAAAGTCAGACTATAGAATTATAATGACTAGGGTATTATATTGGAACGTTGGGTAGAGAATCTGCCTCCTGATTATCTACGGTGTTTCCTAGTCTGGATTCATTTAATGAATATCCTAGTTAACTTTATTCCTCGATATACTATTGTGGCTATTTCTAAATCTGTTTGTCAAGTGATGGAATTGGTCTTTGATGAAGGTAGGTCCCACCTGAATAGCTTTGTTCGGGCTAAAATCCTCTTTGATTCTAATAACCTGATTATCAAGCCTAGATCAATTAAGCTTTCAGATGGTAACAACTTCACTATTGGTATCGAATTCGAAAGAATACGCAGAAAATTCCATAGGTGTTTTCGTTTTACTCAAAAACATCTCACATTGCCTTATTTCTAAATTTGAAAAGATGAAAGGTAAATTGGATGCCGATAGGGCAAGTTTGAGTCTGGATAATTCTCGTTAAGCGGAATCCTCAAGGTGCTCTGATTCCCCTATATTCCAACAAGGACTCATATGCATGACTCCACTGTCCTCTTATACCATACTACCACCTTTTCTCCATCTTAAAGAGCTTTTATCCAGTATAGAAGATGTTAGTCAACTTACTACAGACCCTTTTTGGAATTGTCAAGGAATGAAGAGCATCTTGACAATTCGACACCTTAAGAAAATAAAACACTCTTTATTTTTTGACATTATGTTCCTCATGGAAATAAGAATACTAATGTACATCTAAGAAACTTACAACAATATTTAGGAGACGCTCACAGTTATTTGGTTCCTCCTCTTGGATTAGTTGGTGGTCTTGCTTTATTTTGGAAAGAATCTATGGACCTAGAAGTTCTAAGTGTTGATGATCGAATTGTAGATACATCTCTTTAACTTGGTACACGTCGATGTTATATTAATTTTGTTATGGCGAACTAGTACATCATCTCTTTCAACATGTTTGGGATTGACTGTGTGGAATTGGGTCTTAGCGGACCCAACTATAGTTTCTCACATGTGACTTTAATAAGCTGTGCGGTAAAAGGAGATACTAGGAGGGTCTCTCTGCCCGGAATCTTCCTTTCAGCCTTTCCAAAAACTGATTCAGGATTGCCGCATTCGGTAAATACCTTATCTCAGTAATTATTTCTCTTGGACAGGTTTTCGTGATAATATTTGGGTTCAGTGTCGTTTGAACAGAAGTTTTGGTAACGAAGAATGGTTCACTTTGTTCCCTCGGGTCATCTCCAAGTATTGGGAAAAATAGGAATCTGACCACCGTCTCCTTCTCACTAATGTCATTGCTAAATGTATAGGTTTTAAGGACCAATTTTATTTTGATTGGCGATGGATTCAACATCGTGGTCTTAAGAAAATAATTCAAAGTGGTTGGAATTCGTTGGATCTACAAGGCCATGTTTTCTTGTTTAATAGAATTGCTTCCTATCGCAATATAATTTTGCAGTGGAAAAACGGTTTCAAATCAAACTCTGCCGGAATATAGTCTCTTTACGGAAACAATTTGACCAAGAGTTTTCTTCACGGTTTCCTGATTTCAAGATAATCTATACTCTACGATGGGAGTTAGCCAAGAATTATGGGGATGAGGAGATATACTGAAAAAAGAAGATTTGAGAGTGTTGGCTCCTCGATGGAGATTGCAATACATATTATTTCCATAACTCAGTTAGGTTACGAGATTGCCATAGTCATAGGCTTTTTGAGGAAGGCTCAAAAAGAGATTTGGCAGTGGAAAATTTCTGTTTCTTATCTCGTACTTCTAATGCTGAATCCATCCACACTTGTTCTCGCTGAAATTTTTCCGAAAATCTCTCCCTCAATGAATGCCTTACTTCTTGCTCTGGTGAATGAAAATGAAGTTAAGGCAGCAGTATTCAATATTTGCGGAGAAATTGTTCCAGGTGCTGATGGAATGTCTGCCAAATTTTTTTAATCTTAGTTCGGGATATTTTTGCTGATGTTCAAAAAGCGTTCACTTCAGGGTTTTTCCTCATAGAATGGAATTTTTCTCAACTTGTCTTAATTCCCATACAAAAATGCATCATCTTTATCAAATTTTTATCCAATTGGTATGTGCTCTATCTTATATAAGATTATTTCCAACGTCATTGTCTCTAGGTTGCCTATCTTGTCATGTATTATTTCAGAAACACATGGTGCTTTTGTATTAAGCTGCCTCATTTCCGATTATATTATAATTACTCATGAGCTCTTTCATGCTTTGACCACAAATCAATATTGCCAATCATCCTACATGATCATCAAATTTGACATGTCTAAAACATATGATCGAATAGAGTGAAGATATCTACTCAACTCATTATACTGCGATTAAGTTTCAATCCAAAATAGGTTGAGTTGATCATGTTTTGAATCTAGATTGTGTCTTACACAATGCTTATCAATGGCAATTCCCATGGGTGTATCTTTCCAAAACATGGTCTGCAGCAAGAAGATCCTTTGTCTCCCTTTCTATTCATTGTCTGCACTGGAAGGCTTGGTCAACGTAATGAAACCCGCAGAACAAGCAGATCAAATCACTCCTCTCCAGCTAAACTCGTCTAGCCTTGGTGCTTAATAATTGTTATTTGTTGATGATAGCTTGTTTGCATGTCGTGCTACTCCGCAGGAAAGTGGTGTCCTTCATCATTGTCTCCAGGTTTTTTCCGAGGCCTTGGGACAGCATATTAATTTATACAAATCCTCTATTATGTTTTGATCTTTAATTCCATTTGCTACCAAACAGAAGATTAAGGATCTTTTCCAATTTTCTTGAGAATATGATACGGGTAAATACTTAGGTCTTCCACATTGCTTGGAGGACTCACAAAAACAAATTTTCAATATTAATTCCAACAAGATCTGGTCGTGTACCTCGATGTGGTTTTCTAAACAATTGTCTTTAAGGGGGCAAAGAAGGTTTTTTAAAGGTAGTGGTAGTGGCTTTTCTGATCTATGCAATGTCTTGCTTCCGACTATATAAATATTAATGCAAGAAAATCACGAGTGAGATGTCAGCATTTTGGTGGAATGTTGATGATACAAAAAAGAGTATTCCATGGGTAGCCTAGAAGTATTTATGTAAGCCTAAGACAGAAGGAAGACTTGGTTTTCGAGATGTTGAGGCATTCAATCAAGCGTTGCTTGCTAAACAGGCTTGAAAAATTCTTTGGAACCGACATCACTATTGGCTCATTTCTACCAATCATGATATTTTTGTAATGGAGATTTTCTCCTCGCTCGTCCAGGGGTCCGTATTTGGCTAGCCTGGAAAAGTGTACTCTTTGGCAGCCAATTCATGAGTAAGGGATTGCTAAGGAAAATAAGTGATGGTAAGTCCACTTACATTTAGTCAGACTAATGGATTTTTGATCAGAATTCTAGGCCACCGATTAGCAACCTGATACATTATGATATATGTTTACGAGTGGCTACTCTTTTGACTCCTTTGGGATGGGATTCACGTCAAATCCATAACCTTTTCCATGATGTAGATGCCAGAAGAATTTTAGCAATAACCCCAGGCCTTATTGGCCCTGACATTTGGGCATGAGGATACACTGATCATGATGCCTATATTGTTACAAGTGGATATTGGTTAACCCTACATCATACAGGATCATTGGTTTCACCGGAAATGGTTTCTACTAATGCAATAAAGTCACAGATTTGGGATTTACCTACTTTACCGAAGATTAAATACTTCATTTGGCGAACTTTATCAGGAGTTTTGGCGGTTAATACCAGCTTGTAAATACGTAATCTGCATCAGGATGGCCTTTGTGCTATTTGTCGAAAAGCCCCCGAGACAATAAACCATATGCTCTTCTCTTTTGATATAGCCTGTCAAATACTGCCTCTGACTACTCTCCATCCTCCCTACAACTGAATTTCCTCCATCTTTTCCATGTTATCCATAATCCTTTGCTACCAATACGGTTGAGTCTTGGTATTCCATGGATTTTATGGAATATTTGGAAAAATCCAAATACCATGACTTTTGGTGCGAGTTACCAAATTTGTAGCATCTGGTTAACTCATTTTTTGAAGAAGCCATGAATTGGTTTAACCTTCAGCAGCAACAGCATACCTCTGCATCCCTTATAACTATGCAGACTTCCTCCCACCATTGTTCCCCCGCCTCTTCCATGTATGTTGCGCTGTAATATTTCTACCTCATGGATTTCTTCTAACCTCTTTGGTGGGGTTTGGTTGTTGCGAAACTATGAGGGCAGGGTTTTGCTTCATGCTTCTAATGTTTTTTCACCTATTTCTGCCCGGGTCAATGCTCAGTTCCATTTGCTCCTGTGTACTTGAAGAGATCTCTTTTCCTTACGCATCCCTTTAATAGAAATATATATTAATAATAGTACGGTATACCAAGCCTTGGTGAATCCTTCACAATACCCTCCAATCTCTAGATGGATTCACCAAATATCTCAGGTATGAATTCCTTTCGTGCATGTTTTCTTAGAAATTGTGATGTCTTGACAAACAGAGCAGCTTGCAGTATTGCTAGTAGTGTGACGAGAGAGAATCGGTTCCATGGATACTTAAGTCAGGGTCTTCGTGTTTGGCTTCATAGTTTCCTAGCTACAGATCGCAATATGCAATGAGGAAGATAAAAAAACAGCTACAACAACAAAAAATTACATATATATATTGATATGTGCCTGGCCGTATGACTAGGCTTGATGGAGACCACAAGAAGATCTCAAGGATCGATCCTTATGGCCGTGAAGAGATGGAACCGTTGGAGAAGATTTCGAAGAATCGATTCTCTACGGTGGTTGATGTGCGGATGAATGCGAATGAGTACCACAAAGGAGGGTGGTGATTCCTTTGATAAACTCAATCCGTTCAAGGCTTGGAATCCTTAACAAGGCTTAAACTTGGCTAACTCTTGAATCCTCAAAAGAGACTAGACGGCAACTTCTTTGAAAGA
>OVBA01009702.1:0-10118 GCA_900406435.1 Lepidium aucheri | reverse complement strand
CTATGTCTCTACATTTAAATCGTCCTGTAGGCAGCAGAACGGACGTCTTTCCAGCTTTTGATGAAAGGGTAAGACGAAAGCAACGGTTTCTAGAGTAAACAGCAGTATCCACAAATAGTTGGGATGCCGAATCATTAGCCTCTTTATGAACAAACAACTTGCGCAACCTTTCATCCTTTTCCTTTGCATTTACTATTCGTGAGCATAGCTGAAGAAACATCAAAATGAAAATGAATCATGCCCACTTAGGAAAACGTTTTCCCGACTATAATATGAAATATACACTGAAGCATACCTCTCCTACAAAAGCACCAACGTGTGAGTTATCCTTAAAAGCAACCTTTGGAATGAGGACAATTAAGTGACGGGAGAATTTATCTGCATATGGGTTTCAAGGAATTTTTCAGTCAAGAGAGTCCACAAACTACATAAATAGAAAGTTGCATTTTCCAAGTGGTAGCTCAGAAAATAATACTGAACCTAAAGGACACCACATAGCAGAGAAAATAAAAAAGAAGCAACCGCTCATGTAGCAGGAAACAAACAAATTAAGGTGATGGCACTTAAACTAGATAGCATGTAGCACCTGGAGACAAGTATGTTACTCTACCTTTAGTTGAGGAATCAAGCTCTACTATCCAGTCCTCTTGTCCTTCAATAGTATATTTCTCATGTAAGGCTTCTAGAATGACTGATATCAAGATATCAACCATTTCATCCACATTTCTCCCTTCATTTTCTTTCTGATTGAACTCCAAATCAAAATACATATGGCATGGCAGTCCCTGGGAATGTAACAATGAAATGCTGTGAATCATAAAATTCATTCCATAGAATGGAAGATTCACTTGTTTGACAAAAAAAAAAAGAACAAAAAAAAAAGGATGGAAGATTCACTTTTGTGAGAGCTATCCAGAGCACACATAGATAGTTTATGGCAGAATGAGGTGATGAGATAAAAATACCTCCTGAATCACTTCATAATGGTGTCGGTGTCTTGGATCCATAGATTTATATCTAGGGTAGAAGAATTAAAATAGTTAAAGCACTTGAGAGAAGTGATCCTGACTTCTAAAGGAATATGAAGACGGGAAGTAAAGAACCTCTTCCAGAAATCTTCATATGTTGAAACCAGAAACCTTCTTTGGCCACTAAAGTGATCTTGATAACTGAAAATCCGCACATTTTCATGTCTTTTTTCAAACTTAATCGCTTCATCTTGCCGAGGAAATGTAGCCCAAACTCCTTTCCTAAACAAAGTGGACACCGTGCCATAATATACTACTGTTAAAACTTGTAATGACTAACGAAGATCTTCCAAGTAGAATGAAAAAAGACAGCAGCAGCTTATTCATACCTTGAGATTGCTTTCCTTTCTTCACTGAGATCAATGCGTATCTCACGCAAGAGCCTTAACAAACTTAATGGTCTTTTTGGAGGAACACCGTTTGGAGAACCATAAAATACAATGGGTGAGAACTGCCTCCCAACAATCTTTTTCACATCCCTGGAACCAGACTGATTGATACATGACACAAGAAGACAATTTACAATCACGGCAATTTAAATCACAATAAACACAAGTAAAGTTGAGTTCATGATACGTACAACAGAGTCTAGACTGACACCTCCATCAATCTGATTTCTATGTCCTTGTCGAGACAAAGGACTTGGCTGCAAGTTCTTCTTCCAGGTCTCTGGAGAGGTACTCTCTGGATTCAACATTTTTTTGCTTCGTTTCTTTTCTCTAACTGCAGAGGCTAGAAATTTCCACAGAGAAATACTATCCATCATCTTCCAGCTTTTATAATTCCAACTTTGTAAGTCGCTATACATTATGTTAGTAATACTACAAGGTTCTCAAAACTTTTAGTAACATGTCTTTGGAGAAGACATAAGATTCAATCGAGAATTGCGTTAATTAAGTTCTCGTGTTCGATAAAACAAGAAATAACTCTTCGACCAATCAATCACAGAATATGATTCCAATTATTGGAGAGTTGGAAAGAAGCTCACCAGGCGGAGAAATTCCACACTTAAAACACTGGAACAATCGATCAACGTCATCCATGGCGTTCGCGCTAAGTTTCTTCGACATTTTTTTCTCCTCTCTCCTTCTCTTCTCCCAAATATTACAATTCTAAGTGAGCGAATTCACTTCCCTCCTTCGATGGGATACCAAATTTTTCGAAGCAAAATTGAAATAAATTTCCCCCGTTCGCAAAAAACAGAGATGAGCTGTCATCGTATCAACTTGGGCATAAAAAAAATCAACCGGATAAAAAAAATCAAATTTTAATCAAACCACACGAAATTTCTGAATGAATCCTAAATTATAAACTCAAGAACCGATTATAAATCCGAACATAATTATTAAATTGAGGCTTTTTATATTTTCATATTAGATCTTTACTAATTTTTATATAAATTTAAATAAAAATATTCGAAGCCGAACTCGATCTATGTCCGAGTCGAACTCAATCCAAAAACTAAAAATATTTAAATAGATCCTATATTGATAACCGAAAACCCAAAACCTAAAAGGGTCTGATCCAAACCCGAACGGCCGAATACCCAGGGCAAATATGGCAAAATTTTAAGGGTGATTTGCTCCAATATTACATATTAATGATTCAAATACTCCATATTAATCAATAATTACTCAAATTCTCTTTTAAATTTCTAAAATTCAATTTTGCTCTTTGTTTATGTGTAAAATAATGTATTAACAAAAATATCAGTGTGCTTTGCACTATGAACTCTCCCACACTGACGCCCTACATGAGAGAGTTAGAAAGATTTGATAGAGTTTGGAAGAGTTTGAAGTTAGTTTGGCAGAGTTTAGTCGTTAATTTGTTATAGTTTGGGAGTTTGCTATGATAGTTTGGGAGAGTTTGCATCTCATTTTGCATCTCATTTTGCATACGTTTAAGAAAGTTTGGTCGATAATTTATTACAGTTTGGCAGAGTTTATTTTGTTAGTTTGGAAGAGTTTGCTTCTCTTTTTTCGTGTATGTTTGCCATAGTTTGCTCTTATAGTTTGATAAAGTATGGCTGACATATAACGATTGTTTGGCAGTTATTTTGATAGTTTGGGAGAGTTTGTCTACCTTTTTGTGTACGTTTGGCAGAGTTTGCTATGACAGGTTGGCAAAGTTTGGTTGATAATTTGTCATATGTTGGCAGAATTTGCTCTAATGTTTTGGGAGAGTTAGCTTCTCATTTTTTTGCATATTTGGCAGAGTTTAGCCGACATATAAAGTGATTATTTGGCGTTTGTTTTGATAGTTTGGGAGAGTTTGCCTCTCTTTTTTGTGTACATTTGGCAGAGTTTGCTCTGATAGTTTGGCAGTGTTTGCTTAATAATTTGTTATAGTTATGTAGAGTTTGCTCTAATAGTTTGAGAGAGTTTGCTTCTCATTATTGTGTACATTTGGGAGAGTTTTGTCGATAATTTCTTATAGTTTGGCAGACTTTGCTTTGATAGTTTATGAGAGTTTGCCTCTCTTTTTGTGTATGTTTGGCAGAGTTTGCTTTGATAGTTTGCAAAGTTTGGTCGATAATTTTTTATAATATGGTAGAGTATGCTTTGATAGTTTTTGAGAGTTTGCCTCTCATTTCTGTGTACATTTAGCAGAGTTTTCTCTAAAAGCGTGGGAGAGTTGGGCAGAGTTGACCTCTCATTTTGTTTACATGTGGCAGAGTTTGGTCAAAATTGAGTACTATTTTGGCACAATTTGACCATTGGCAGAATTAGTTTAGGAGAATTTGGTTGAGATATATTCTTAGTTTGGGAGAGGTTGCTCATAATTTATTTACGCCTGGCAGAGTTTGGTCGATTTTAGTCCTAGTTTGGTAGAGTTTGGTCAAGATATTTTCGTAGTTTGGCAGCGTTTGTTTATTTAACCTAGTTTGACAAACGATAATTTTACCCATCAATTATTAAATGACCTATCTTCTTCCTATGTCACTAAATTTGGCCATACACCATTCAAGCACACAAAACAGCATTCTTGCTTAAGCTAATTTCTTATCTTTCGAGATCGCTTTTTTCCTCATTTGATCTATGAATCAAATCATTTTAGTTTGTGGAAATTGGAAATTCAACCAAAATCATTAGTTTTTATGTGGATAATTCTCATAGCTGTAAAATTCTAAGAGTGAGTGAAGATGTACATTATGATGAATTTTTGCAGATGGTGCATGAAGGTTTAGATCTAAATCAACAAATCTATGAGGTAAAATTAAGTTACATGTCAAATGAGCTCATGCAAACTCTACCACGAGATACAACTCATATCGTCAATACCAATGATAGGCAATCGCGTGGGTTTGTTTAACAATTCCAAAAGAGACAATTTGTCTTTGTGTGGAAATTTCAAGAAGATTTCATGTAGCTGTTGAAGATGTGAGCATAAGTGCGAGTCTCAGTTTGATAAATTTGAGTCCTCATTTGGTGGAATATCTTCCAAGTTGGGAAGATTTATTAACAATGTAAAACAAGAAGATGAACACGTTTAAGAGGATGAAGATGATGAACAGAGATTCGGCTACTGCGAGGATATAGATGGTGCAATCTCTGGTGATGAAGATTTCATCAACGTTCAAAGGAAGTGTAAAGAAGAAGAAGAAAAGAAAAATCTACCTTCTAAGAAGAGAGACTTGACATTCGATGATGAGTAATTAGACATAGAAATGAGATCACTACAATTAGGTTTTTGACAAATTTACTCAACAACAAACAATCTCGAGACGAGGTTGAAGACAATTTCTATTTTACATAGGTTTGACTTTGATGTTGTTGCTTCATCGAGAATGTTATTGGTGGCTAAATGTTGGGTTTCAAACTGTGAATGGAGAGTATGTGCTTTGCGTCACGATGAAAGTCTGTGTTTCTAAATCTGGAAGTACTATGGAGAACATACTTGCTCTGTTACAGAGAGATCATTTTGGACACATCAAGCAACACTTGATATTCTTGGTCGTTTATATGTGGATTTTGTAGGTGGTGTTGGACCATTTATTCTTCTTTCTCATGTTGTTGAATCACTGAACAAATGTTTTGGTTTGAAGGTACAATTCCTGTCTCATCATTTATCATGGCTGAGTTCGATAGAGTATAATGAGTTGCCTTGGCTGAGTTTGGTAGATTTAGGGTATTTTCATTGTAGAGTTTGGGAGATAAAGTTTGGTAGATTTTGGTTGGTATGTGCAATAGTGTGGAAGATTTTGGTATATTTATGGTATTCACATGGTAGAGTTTGGCAGAATTTGATTGGCAGAGTTTGATAGATTTTGGTTAGCATGTCTAACAATGTGGAAGAGTTTGGTATAATTTGGTTGGTGTGTGTAATATTGTCGAGAGCTTGATCGATTTTAGTTGGCATGTGTAATAGTGTGGAAGAGTCTGGTATATTTTGTTTGATTGTGGATGAGTTTGGTAAAGTTTAGTATATATTTTGACGTGCTCTTTATATAGATGAAGTACTAAAAGGCACACCGTACTTTAAAGCAAGCTCGGACTATAGTTACATAAACAACAGATAGTTTTGAAGAAATTCCCTCATAGCCTCTCATTTGTGTACGTTTGGGAGAGTATGGTCGATAATTTGTTATAGTTTAGCAGAGCTTGCTCTAATAGTTTGGCAAACTCTTCCATGTTGTATTTAAACACTATTAAATTCTTTCACACTTTAACCAATCTCTACCATAATGGTAAACTCTTCCAATGTGTTGTATTAATACTCTCATATGACCATCATCTTAAATATATTGGTCCTTTGAGAGTATAGGTTTTCAAATAATTATGGATAACAAAAAAAGAGTTTTGCTAACTGGAGATGCGAACTACCATGCTAAAAAGAATATAGCAAACTCTACTAGTGTAGTAGCAAGTGCGGCGATGTTGTAATGAGGATGGCTTTATCAATGCTTTGCCCACGAAGATTGAGATCACTAGATGAAATTGCCGCCAACATTGGAAGCTCATCCAACACATCAACTACGTATTTTATTCGGATAAAAGGAACGTACTAATCTTCTATTCCCTTGAAACTACATCCAAAGGCTAAACACTCAATATACTTCAGAGTAAACACGCCAAAATCACCTAAGCGAGGGTTCTGTAGAAGATTTTTGGTCTTATACACAGTGTAAGCTTTTGCACTGATATGTTTATGTATTTTTGATAGTGTGAATCGCTTCAACATCTAAGGAGTCATCCTCACATACTCCATGCATGCCACAAATAACATGATCAAAACTGTCTGAAAGGCTCAACCAACTGACCAATCTACCAAACCAGAACTCAAAACCTACCAAACTCTACCATACTTCTCTACCAACTCAATCTAACTTTACCAAACTAGAAATTACACTCTACCAAACTCTAACATACAAAAACTCAAACTACATTACCTGCATGAGTCAACGACGTCATGCTCCTTAAAAACAGACTTATCCAGATCAAAGATTTGAATGTATTGCTTAATAAAATTGATCTCAAGTGTAACTCAAAGTTGGTTCTTGATGTTATGTGCAAAATATAAGGTGTCAACATCTCGAAACCATTGCTTATTCGTGGCACATAATGGTGGGATTTCTCCTTGAAACATATATTGAAACCATTCAAGGAACATGTAAATCTTCTTGTTTCCCTTTAACTTATTCTTGTATTGTATACACTAGTAAGAACAAAGTGTTGGATTGAGAAATACAATCCTATCACTCTTATAAGGACATGGAATTTGCATACTTCTTTGTCGGACCAAGTTCATACCGCTTGACATATGTTGCAAGAAAAACAAATATTAAGTCATCCAAGACTACCAATCTTAGACAAATAACTTAGAAGTATTTACTAGATCATTTAAGTATCCATATTTTTTAATTGACCATTTTACTCTAGGCATGAGCAATCTGGAATAAAAATCAACTACTGCACTATAATCCTTAATTGTAGTGTGATATTATGCAATTTAACTTGTTTTAGGTGTCATTTTTAGTTCATTTTGCGTACATTTCTATAGTATTTGCATCAGGTTCGAGTCATTTTCACTTTGTTTGCGTAGTCTCTATTTGCATAACATACATTTTGCATGTTCTATTTTCAGGAAAGTTCAAACTAGAGATGGAAAGGACCAACGAGACTTGAAGGAAATGCATCTTGGAGACAGAATGGAACAAAGGACTCGAACTGCAACCAGAAGTCATGGCGTCTCGGACGGTGACTCATGGCAACTCAGACGGTGACTCATGATGACGCGGATGGCAACTCACGACATACACGAGTTGGCTGCTTAGGTCATACACAGTTTCCACCCGATGATGCTGATCGAGTCACTTCATGGCCCAACAAGAAACCATTGTTCAAGTCACGACATGCCCAACATAGTGTGATGGATCAGATCGAGTCAAGGAGTCACCAGAGTTGATGGGCCGACTCAATTCTACTTTTGACAGCCCAATTACTCAAATCGAGCTGCAAAGTTAGTTCAACTATTTTTCTCTGATTGTTTTATCCATGGTTTCTGAGTATATTAGCTATGATTTTTGAGGGAATAGATTAGACCAGCGTGGATCTTATGTTTTCTAGGTCGCTTAAGAGTAGATTAGCTTCAATGCCGGACCACCACAATTTGATGTATAAAACAATTTGAAAAATTTATGCTGTAATTTTTTTCCTGATTAGAATATAATGATGATTTTTTCACGTGTAAGAATTTTTCCAAACATGAAAACTACTAAAATAACCAACCTAAAACTTAATCGTTTATCATTTCAGTAACTTTTAAGTCATAATCTTATTAATATTCAAAACCTCAAAGCTAGTATAAACATATTAACGATCATCAAGCTTTCTAAATTAACTAAAAAAATGTCCAGAGTTGTTTTATGTACCTCAATAATTCTTTTGCTAAAATATGATTTTATAACATATCATATATATATATATGTGATTAAAAAGTATCGCATAAAAAATTACTACAACTTATTTAATTAAGTAATGGAATGACGAGACATAAAGGTGAACGTAGATATAATTTCTTAAGCAATTTAGTTAAAAGAAAGTAATTTACTGTAAAATATAAATTTATAATCACAATTTAACCATATGGCGTTTAATATTTTCAGATTTATAGAACTGCAGGTTTACTAATCATACTAGATTAATTAAAAACATGAAAAAGAATAAAGGACATAAACTAAATGATTATTAGGTTATAATTAGTTATGTTTTTTAATAAATAATTTAATATAGATTTTAAAAGAATTAATCCAACAAGAAAAATAATCAGATTTAATTCTAAATTAGTTTAGCTAAGGAAGTCAAAGATACAAAAACCAAAAAAGAAACCAAAGAACAATTAATAAGACTGAAACCTGCCTCTTGTCTCTATTACTAATAGTGCTTAACCAATATACTAACCAGTCTTTTATGAAATTGATGCCCCAAAATTTTTATATCTAATATGTTGTCTTACGTCCTTACTTGTTAGGTTTTAGCCTAGGACCGGGCATGTTATCTTAGATATTTCCTGTTTTGGTGTTGTTAATGTTTATTTCTTTCTAATCAATTAAATTTATTCTTAGATATTTTAGCACTTGAAAGGGTGATGAATTGTCCGATTTAACCATTTCAGAAATTTACACTCTTAGCTCAAGAGATCGAATGTCTAAGGTGTCTGTTAGGCTCAATTAAATTGTTGCTTCATACCAGTTAGGTTGCTAAAAGTTTATGATGATAAGGTCTGTTGACAGCTTCTCTGAGATTGTTTGGCATGAGAGTAGATTCAATAGCTACTAACTAATCGCCTAAAGGTCTTCTCTATTTGAGTTTTGTTAAGCAATTTAGAGGATAAAGTGAGACAATGGTCCATGATCTCCACCCCTCAAGAACCCCTCTTTCTCATTCGCTGTTTAGTTCTTTGCACTGGTTGATTTTCTGTTTCCACTGCACTTTGCTTTCACTGCACTTTGTTCTGTCACTTTATTCCGTAACTTTTAAATTTCCTAATTAGATTCGTGTTTTACTTATTGGATTTTTATTTAAGTTTCCCGTTGTTCAAATTGCTCATTTAGTTTGATAGATAACAAATCATTGAATTGGTTTGGCTTGAACTAGAGCACACTACCATATTATGATTGCTAGTTACACTCCCACTTGGATTGACACCTATTATACTATATCAACATCTTAGTGTAATAGGATTTGACAACTAGTGAAAAATTATGTTATCACAGTGGCCCTAAAAAATTAGGTAATTATCAAACAAAACTTGCGATTATTGGTTATTTAACTGAAGTTTCAACTGAGAAATCAAGTTCCTTACAATTCTCGCCTTATAAGGTCACACAGCTGAGGTGCTGGGCCAAATGAATTGTAGCACTTCGTAGGATTCACCTCATCCTTCATAATACACCTCACTACTGAATTTCCTTTGAAAGGGATTTCTAGTAACATATAACAAAACACTATCCAAATCTCCCAAACATGATGTAATCTCAACCAAAATCTACCATGAAGGGTTCAAACTCTCCCAAACTCTATGATACCACGAGTTTTAACCCTATATCCTGAATTCCACAGAGAACCAAATCACACTTTTAACTTCTATCAAATCGCAAGCTATATCAATCAAGATCAGAGAAATAAATACTAACAACTTAATGTGGATGTAAACAATAAACTAAAGCAATCGGATATTGGGTATTCATTCAGGAGTTAGAACTCTTGTCAGGGAAACTATTCAGAAACTAATCTGATCATATTCTCGGCTTGAACATAATAAAGATAAACCAACTCTTGTTGAATCTACCCATCTACTAATAATCTAAAGATCCTAACTCTTGCTGGTTTCAGATTACAAGTAGGCTTTATCGTTTAGGTTCAATTACCCACAATCCAACCTAGCATCAACTCTCATTGGTAGTGAAGGAATTGCTCTTCTAATCTAGTTTTGGTTCTTAACNTCATCAATCCTATTTGTTCCCTAATAGTTGAATTCTAAAACCCTAGAATCCTTAAATTCGATCTAGATCTACTCAGACATAGAACAATGAACCAGGCAAATCATGATGAACTGAAACTGAAATTGTATTAAGAAATAGAAATAGGA
>OVBA01009701.1:0-10118 GCA_900406435.1 Lepidium aucheri | reverse complement strand
TAATCTTATATAAATATATGGCCAAATCCTCATATCCACTCTCCCAAGTACTTTGTTCCATCTCCCGGGCATGAGCTAAGGCCCTATGTGCTTTCCAGTAATCAATATCAATGTCATAGGTAATCTTCATGACCTCCATTATATGCAAAGGTTTGATCCCAACATTTATGCTCCCAAATTTAGACAAATACAACTCTCCGATTGCTTTAGGTGTAGCTTATCGATGAAGATTACCCCTTTCTGTAACGGAACATATGTGAGTCCTAATGAATATCCTTATTTTAAATTGATCAGTTTCTCCAACTGTTGATGCTCGAATCTTCCAAGTACATCTATTTACATGGCATTGCAAAACCAGCAACGTTTTAGACGACTTAATAGTTTTGAAATCAAAGTTCCCTACAATAGTTATGGAACGTAATTTCTTCAGTAACTCATCCTTGTTAGCATATATTTGTCCTTCGTGAATTTTCTTGATAGCCGGGAGAGTATTTTGATCAGATTCAAAATTATCTTTTTGTTTGTCTTCGTAATCTTCGTTTACAGAACAATCTGAACAATCTGAATCACCATTACTGATATGATTACCCTCTTCATCGATATCAAAAGTAAATTTTCCTGCATCATTAAAACCAAAGTCTTCAAGAGCACAACTGTGTGATTGAACTTCACATACTTCGTTCGGAAATGCACTGTTAGCATCATCTTCATAACTTTCATCAAGTGTACCACTTTTTTATCGAATTCATTACAATTCTCGTTCCCTACTTCGATAGTGCCACTTTTATTATCAAATTCATTACAATTATCGTTCCCCCCATTGATAGTTCCACTTTTATCGTCATATTCATTACACTCTTCAATCCCCCTATCAATAGTACCACTAGTTTCATCAGTTTCCTCGCCATCTCTATTAATCTGCACATATATAAAATAATAAATATTTTGAGTTAATAATTTTTAATCAGACAGGCAACATATTCGAATAATTCAAAAATATAGGTTCCGTCATTTGGATGCATTGACCGATCTGAAGATGTATAAACAGAGTGATTAGAGTTATTCTGAAGAAATTTTCCGGTCTGCAAAGTTCAGACCAATCGGTTTGAACTTTGCAGAGCAAAAAATTTAGACAGACAACCTCAGATTTGGACCGATCAGTCTGTACTTCGCAGACCAAATAGTTTTTCACAGAAATACATAGACCGATCGATCTGGAATCAGACAGATCGGTCTCTCCATCCGAAAAAAAGTCTGCCAGAATTTTGGCAGACTTGCAGGAAGTTTTCCAGAATTTGGCAGACTTGCAGGAAGTCTGTTAAAACTAAAAACTTTCAATAACAAAACCAGAAAAGCAGATAATTTGATATAATTATTACATGAACATCAATAGGCAATGAATTTTTGTTGATAGAACTAAAATCTTTAGTTTCTTTCACCATAATTTAAGAACATCTTAGCTCATGGAGAAGCTTTCTTGGGTATATATATACTTTTAAAAGGGAATAGAATGTTCTTTTTATAGATCTAGAATATTTCTATTTTCGAATAATTTTATCAAAATCATTCTGAATTACCTACTGTCAATAGGAAAGGGAGAATTGCAAATCATCCTCTTTTTTTGTTAAAAGGATATAATGGTAATTAATAATAATAGAGAAAAAAATGGATTATATAAGTACTTTTAAAAAAAGTAGGTTATCTAAATAATTTATAAATTAAAGTAGATTATCATAGTAATTTTCCCTTAAAATAAACATAAATATGTCTAAAATAGATATAAATGTAAACAACAGACCTAAACATGATAATGATGAACATTGATATAATATTGTTTTTGTCCAGAAATCAAGAGAGGAGAAGTGAAAGAGAAATTGAGAATATTAAAACTAAAACAATAAAAAAAATGGAGAGAATTGTGGAAGAAGAAGAGAGAAGGAAAATGAAAGAGTGAATAGAAAAAGAAAAAGAAAGAATAAAGAAGGGAAACAAAAAAAGAAAAATGAAGATAGACATTTTGGTCTTTTAATCTAAGGTTGATTTAGTGAAAATAGCATTGCAGAGGAAGTTTAAGTTTTGTGGCATTTGGAGAAAAAAATATATTGTTAACATTGGGTTTGGCATTTGGAAAAATTAGAAACTCAAAGTGGCATTTTAGACCAAATTCCCTATTTGATTTCAAGACATACAAATTTATTTGCAAATAAATCTTATAACGCCATAATTTTTAACGATTTTTCCTGGAATCATGCGTTATGTGACAAGTAACAACTGACAAAGCTTACATGCTTTAGGATCCATAATTAATGAAATTAATATTTTTAGATTTATTTCCGAATAATACGAAAAATTGAAAAACCATGCACATGTTTCTCCCTCCTGACATGCACGAAGCAATTTTAAAATAATACTCCTACTATTATTATTTTAATTAATACACTAATATTAAAAATAGCTAATTTTGACCAAAAAATCTCTCTATATATATATATATATTTCAGACTCTCTATCTCGCTTAACATCCTCAACAATTTTCTCTCTCTTACGTTTTTTCAAAAGTTTTCTCAATCTTTCTCTCTTAAACAAAATGGCTGAAACAAGTGTTGTATCACCATTGAAGCGCTACAGAGAACAAGAAACCCTAGCTGAAGAAGAAACGACTAAAAGACAAAAGCCATTTTCTTCTTCTTCAACTTCTTCATCATCATCTTACAACCAAATTCTCTGTCTCCTCAATGATTCAGACGAACAAAACCAACCCAACAATGACCTAAGCTCCTTTATAAACGCTCTTCAGCAAGAAATCTCAACAGATAACCAAAACGCCGTCATTTCAGAGACCTTTAACATTGAAGATTCGCCGACTTCATCCGTTACGTCAAAGGAGGAAGAAGTCGAAGATAATAATAATAACAAGGAGAGAGTTATGCAGCATCTCTTGGAAGCTTCAGATGATGAACTCGGAATCCCTAACACAGAATTTGGCGAGAGTAATTATGAAAAGACTAATGATGATTACGTTTATGGAAATAGTTTGTTAGATGGATTCGGTGATGCGTTTTGGGAGCTTGAAGATGAAGCTGCTAATTATTACACGTTACTGCAGTCTGAGCTCTTTATGTAGAAAATTATCCTAAGGGTTAAAAACTGGCAAACATATTTTAAAAAAAGTTCATGTTCAAGTAAATCTGAAATTTAGGCAATTAAAGAAAAAAAAGTGGGGTTTCTTTTTTTATATGAAAATTACATTCATTTTTAAGGCACACTTTTTTTCTGGGTTTGGCGGAGCTAAAGATCATTTTAATTGATTGATTAATTTGTAGTTGGGCAATAATAATATCAATTATTTTACTTTCTCTCTTATATTTTTTTGCCTCTTCCAGTTACTTAATGCATCGAAAGATAGTTTATAATATATACTAAGCCTATTCTAGTGATTTTTATGACAAGGTGGTTGTGTTTGCTTAGTGGTAAGTTGCAATTGCGACTAGCAATCACAACTAAAAGTTTTTGGTTACATTGTCGTTGGTTCAGCGATTAGTTACAGTGGTCAATTGCCATTAACCAGTGATTAAAATTTTGAATCCTTATAAAATTTAATGATATGTTGTTGTGATTAGTCGTCAACAACCAACAACCACAAAACAAACAGCGCTAGTGACCAAAAATTAATTAGTTAAAAATTTTATATATATATATATATATATATATATATTGTCAATTTAACTCAATTTATATCAAGAAACAATTCAAAGGAAAAGAACATTGTTAACATAGGCTTGATTCCTAGATAAACTTCTAACGCTTCAAGCAAGAGCATCCGCTTTGTAGTTTATTTCTAGAGCGCACGGAATCCATCCGAATGAGCAGAAAGGAAAAGAGTTTTGGAATCTTGAAAATCCTCTAGGTAAGGTTGAAAAGCTGGCCATTCAAAAGGAACTTCTGTCATCTTAAATAGATCGCTACAGTCGATGTAAAACTCTACTTCTATAAACCTAAAACCAGACAACATTGTTATTGCCCATAGTAGCACCTCAAATTCAGTGTATAATGGTGATATATTTAAATAATAAAATTTAAATTAATAAAAAAATATGTATAAAATATAATAAGTAAAATTAATTTATTTATAGAAAAATGACAAATATTGAAAAAGAAATTAAATTTCTAAAAATTTGATTTTAATTGTACATAAATAGATTTTTGATAATAATATATGAATGTAGTAATATTTGTTATTTAATTTTCTTATAAAATTTTGATATTTTTTTGCTAAATAAATATCAGTATTTTATAATATAAATTAACATATAATTTTTAAAAAACTTTATGAATATATATAAATTTTCATAATAAAATATTTTTTTTGAAAAGAAGAGTTGCTGGTCGTCGCGACTACGAAACAAACAACACAGCTACTAATTTTTTTGTGTGTAACTCAGGAGTTCCCTAACCCTATGGGAGGGGCCGATATTCTCCTGGAGGTGGTAATACCCACGGATAGACCCTTATCGCCAGTTCTACAAATAGCTAGTTAGCATGTATCTATATCCGTGTAGGGATCCAAAACTTACCGGATAAGCTCAACAGTCACATAGAGGGGTAAGCTCAACAAACGGAAGGGTACGTTCAATAGATAAATTTGGAGTAATGTCCATGTTTGGAGTAGTGTCCGTGTATGACTGGAATAGTGTCTAGTAACCCTTAGGTGACTAAACAAATTGTAAAGTAGTTTCGAGTGCTAGGAGGATCGAACCCACGACGTAAGAACGCTTAGGCCCGTCCCACAACCACTCGACCACAATCGTTTTGTCAACACAACTATTAGTTAGCAGTAACTAACAAATAAACAAAAAACTAACTTTCTAATTATGGTCACTGGTCACAGTCGTTGATTGCAGTCGCCAACAAGTACAAAACGAACAATCGGTCTTTAGAAACAAATCTATTTTTGAAAATAATACTCTAAAATCTACTTCCAGATCCATATAATTTAGAAATGAAAATAAAAAAATAAGAAAATAATATTAAGTGGAGTAATCATAGAAGTAGTATTAATTAACTTAATGAAGGAATAAACTTGATTAAAGAGTCAAAATAGCAACTTGTGAGGATTAATTAAACCAAGCCATACGAAAGAGATTTCACGTTTTCAACACTCCTACGTGTTTGTTTGCCTTTAGTTTACTTTTACGTTTCATCATAAAGTTACTAATGCATGTTTTAGTCAAGTTTGTTCATATCTCGTTTTATACATTACAATCTATATATTCTTTATCTAACAATTTAGGTTTGCCCAAAATCTCAAAAGCAAAAGTTGGTAAGACATTATAATTATTTTCTAAGAATATAATTTGACAACTTTTATCTTTGATTTTTTTTTTGAATAAGGATTTAACTTCTATCTTTGTTGCAACCACTTAATGCAAATATTTTAAACACGTCGCCATATTTCACATTCTTAAATTCGTATACTACTTTAAATATTGTTTACGATATGAAAGATTTTATATGTAAAAAAAAACTTGTAAAATATATAGCTTACTAACGAAATTTACCATCTTGCAGTAAGCATCATAGCAACACATTTGGACCATTTAATATACCAATGAAAGTGACAACGTAATGGACCATTTAATTTAACCATAACAAAAACATGACAATAACATTGATGATTCAGTTGCCTTGCTTCTCATTTAGCTAGCATAAAGTGATGGTTTAAATTTTATCCTATTCTATTTGAAGAATTTATGCTATAAGTTGAGTTGTATTGTAGATCCAATGGTTACTTATTGACAAAAACAAATTAATTATCAAGATGCACATGACACCAAAACAAATTTGTTAAAAATTAGGAGTTTTTTTATATAAAATTATGATGATGACAACCGTTGCAAATCACTATTAATGGTGATAGGTGAAAATGTCTGTATACGTGTTGTTGGAATCGGTTTCAGCACAACGAGTATTAAAACGGTGGTTCCTAACTAATAGAGTAGAGAATAATGGGCAAAGACATTTGTGCAGTTGAAAGGGAGTAAGAGCTTAGTTAACTAAGTAATAAGACAGGTGAAGGCCGAATTGGTGTTCTTATTAAACTTTGAATGTCCAAAAATAAGATCTTCCTTACGGAAGGATTGTGCCTCTATTTATAGTTTATAGAGGCGGTTCATATGTGTAGAAAATAAAGGAAGATTTACAAATCTTGTTGATAAGACTTAATCTGTTAAGATTCATGCTAGATTTGTGGAAGTTTTCCATATCGGAACAGGAAAACTTCTGTTTATTGTATGATGATGTGTCATCCGACTTCCCTTTAGGTTCGTGGAACCTTCCGAGACGAGACATTTTACCGAGTCAAATATTTTATCCAAGTTGAAGACTTAGTGCTTGCAACCTGGTGGTTCTTTTATATTCGACCCATTGTTTTCGGTGAACCTAAGTAAGATCTCAGATCCACCTCCAACAATTATCCCCCCAGACTCGAAAAATTCTAGTCCCGAATTTTTAAGTCGAAAAGGTTGTTTCATCTTTCAAAATCTTCAGTCCACGTTTTGATTTTCCAGTGGGTCATTTGAATAGTCGCCTCGGTTTTACGCAAGTCATCATTATTACCGCGTGTCGTCACTTCGATGACTTCCCGCTCATTCATTATTTCAACTTTGCATCGCTTAATATTTCAGTAATTCCCTATAAATACCGTGCCTCTTCTTCTTTTACCATTCACTTTTCATCTACTCAAACTTGCTCTGACGACTTCCGAGTTCTTCTCTACTCAAATTTTTTTAAGTTTTTTCTTGCTTCTTTTCTTTGCTCTTCTTTGAAAATGGTTCTTGATGACTTTAAACTTCCCAATGTTGAGGCTGGTGTTAGTTCCGATCTTGAGGGTTTAAACGCTCGACCTTCTAGAGGTTCCTTTAGGGTTTTTGAACCCTTAGCTGCTCTGATTCGTGACATAGTATAGGTCCCTTCGAGCTATGGCCGAGAGAACTTGTGGCCCGCAAAGAAGGCGAGGAACGATGTGCCATTAAGGATTTATTCTCCAAGGAGAGAAAGTAGGAGTGGTTCCGCCCGTGGATGGGGTAGGGGCACGCCTGCCCGAGTAGCTGAGGACTACCTGGAAGTAGTGGAACTACGATCTGAACTTTCTGCCGCCAAGGAGGAACTCGTACTAAGGACGAGTTGAAAGTGGAGCGTGAAAACATCCTCAATTTGGTAGTTCAAAATGCGAAACTGTCAGATTCGCTAGATTGTGCCGAATCTGACCGGGTACTGCCTTTAAATCCACCAAGAAGGCTAATGACACGGTGCTAAGATTCTGCGCCGAGTTAGATTTATTGAGGGGGGACTCTGATTCTCGACTTTGCCAGGCGTTAACCGTTGAGAACTCAAGAACTTTTGGGGTTCTTCGTGAGCGCCTATATGATCGTTTTGACCAGATTGCTGCTCGCAACTGCAATCACAACAGGAATCTTGAGACTCATTTGTCGTACGCCCAATTATTAGGTCGGAAAACGTTCTTTGACTACTTTCTGATCGGGGAGTTGAGATTCCCTGTGCAGTCGTAAACTTGATGACTGCCAAAGTGAACGAGTTCCAGGAGCTCGTTAACAAGGAGAGCTTGACGCCGCTGCTTCTAGGGGACTTGGTCATCCCAGTTTTTGAAGTTGGAAAGGCCTCTATTCTGGTGAAAGTAGACTAACAGAAGCACCATAAATTTTTTGTGTTTTGTCGTAGTCTTCTTGTGTAGTCAGCACTAGGCTTTTAAGGTTCAATTTTTTGTACTTACTTGGTACGTTTTGTAAATATTTTTCCTATGTAAATGAAACGAGATTTGATAATGAATGAAACGATTACTTTAGTGTTTTTTACTCATCATTTTACTAATTGTGGTTTTTGAAATCTTTTTCTTGTTTTTGCGTGTTTAGACAAGTTTCTTTCCGCATTTAGAGAGTTTGATCTTGTTTTAGTGTTGGAAGAGAAGTTTCTGTTATGAAACTTTAAAACTAAGATTTTAGGACTCAGTTTGAGTTTTAAGAAGTTTGGACTCATAAACCGTATTCGTAAAACTTGGTCTAAATGATTTCTAATTATCTGTTCAGAAATCATGTTATGACTTCATTTGAGACTTTACTCTCGTAATTCTATACAAAGCCTTGCTTTGTTATTAAGTGAGATTTCAATCTCAGAAATTCTATAAGGAACTATGTTCCATCATTTAGCAAGAAATTAATCTCGACATTTCTGTACAAAGCTATGCTTTGTCTTTTGATCTGTCGAGAACTATGTTTTGTCGTTTGGCGAGATTCTCTCCATTTATGTACAAAGCTATGCTTTGTCTTCTTATCTGTACAGAACAATGTTTCATCGTTTGGCAAGAAGTTATTCCCGTGAACCTGTCCTAGGCTATGTTTTCGTGTTTTGACGAGATCTGTTTTGATGAACTTGTACTAAGCTATGTTTTTGTCCTTTGACAAGAACTATTTCAATGCATATGTCCTAAGCTATGTTTCTGTCCTTTGATGAGAACTGTTCTCATGAAAATGTATGGAACTTTGTTCCGTTGTTTAGTGAGACTTCCATCTCGGGTGATCTATACAAAACTTTAAGCCTTGTCTTTCCTGTCAAAAATTAAGCTCTTTCCAAGATGATGACTAGGTCTTAGTCGATGGTACTTAAGATTTTAGACTCAATGATTGTAAGCTTTTTGAGATTAGACTCGGAAGGTTTAGAAATAGGTATTCAAGATAAGGACTAGGTTCTAGTCGTGAATTTTTGAAGTTTAAAATTCAGCAGAATTCTTTTGCTTCTAATAAGTTTTTCGAGGTTGAGCTCGGTGAGATTTTAAGACTCGACTTAAAAGATAATTTAGATTTTATAAAAATTTATCTCGGATTACGACTCGTGAATATAAAGGGTGTAATCCCATATTTTTATTTTGAATGCCGACTTGCGATAAATAATATTTTTATAAAGTTCTAGATGGACCCAAAGGCAACCTGCGTACCCCAAAGGGATCAAGACAAAAGTTCTCATTATATAACTAATTAAGTAGATAGTAATGCGTTAAGTGACACATCTAGTTCACCGAGAAGACGACTTGCTAGTAGTGGTATCGTTTTAGGTTGATGGAATTCCAACTTCAAGGAATTGGTACTCCTTCCATGTCTGCAATTTTGTAGACACCCGATTAGACGACTTCGAAAATAGTGTATGGCCCTTCCCAATTAGCATCGAGTTTTCCAACATTGAGTTTGACCGTGTTCTTGAACACTTTCCGAAGTACAAGGAATCTGAACGCAAAATGTCATCTGCGTACTTTCTTGTTGTAGTACTTTGCAGCTTGTTGTTGATAGTTTTGTACTTGGAGAAGGGATTCATCGCATTCCTCTTCTAAGTCATCAATATTATTTTACATAGCATCATTATTAACATAGCATCATTATTTGCGCCTTTGTTCTCGGAAAGATGTTCACGGCGCAAAGTTGACAGTTTTATTTCAACTAGAGTCATTCCTTCCATTCCGTGAGAAAGAGAGAATAGAATTTGCCCGGTTGGTTGGCGATGTGTGGACTAATGTTTGAGGCCTCTGCTTGACCGTTACCTTGCGGGTTTTGCGGTGTTGATTTGCTTACTCGGATATTCCATCAGGCACAACAATTAGTAAATTTGGCCGAGATGAATTGAGATCTGTTGTTCGTTACGATTTCGTATGGGAGACCATGTCAGCAAATGATGTTTTTCCATACAAATTTGATAACATCTCTATCCTTGATCTGGAGGTAAGCTTCTGCTTTGACCCATTTTGAGAGTAGTTGGTCATTACGAGCATGGACCTTTTCTGCCAGGATGATGGTAACAGTCCGGCTATATCTATTGCCCATCGCATGAATAGATAAGGTATTATCGCGGATGTTAACTCCTCGGTTAGAGCGTGAATAATATGCCAGTGCCTTTGACACTTGTTTCATCTAGCAGTGTACTCGACGCAGTCCTTTAATATGGTTGGCAAATGGTAGCTGAGTGTTCTAATCTTTTAAACGATCGTTTTATCAATGTTGTGGTTTTCTGATGAGTGTGATTTTTAACGGTTTTAGAGTACCATTTTAGGTTGTTTT
>OVBA01009700.1:0-10120 GCA_900406435.1 Lepidium aucheri | reverse complement strand
TAACACAGTATTTAAGTTAATGTTATGCTTTTATTATATAAGAGATATTTTGAATCATATTTATCTATATAGAAATCCTAATCTAATAATTTTTTAAAAATTATTTCCAACAAAAAATAATATTCGTTAGTAATCTTATTATATAAAGAAAAAATTATATTAAAATTATTTATAAAAAAATTATATATATATATATATGATATTTTGAATAATATATATTTATAAAAAATTCTAATCTGATAAGATATATATCTCTGATCATAATCCTAACAGATGATAATAATCTAAATACTCCCAAATATTTATTTTTATACATAATCTTAAATTGAAAAGAATTTTGCATACATAATCCTAATCTAAAAGAGATTTGTGAATATTAATTGTTATATATAAATAAACACATAGACAATTTTTTAATACTTTTCAACTTTTCAAGCTTTCTCTAATTTAATTTATTTGTTTTCGTTTACCTCCACAACAATCAAGGAAAACAAACAAAAGGTAAAAAATTTAAATTTAATGTGTTATTATTTTATTGTATTATTATCAACTTAAAATCTAATCATATTATAACAAATAAGATTTCAGAAGTTAGTAATAAACGGATTCTTTCACATGTTGAACTCACCATCTAAAATAGTAGAGTATCATATTATATACAGTTGGATTTCAAAATTTACTAATTAACAAGATTCTTTTGAATGTCGAATCTTATTATAATCTATTATATTAAGTTAGATTTCAAAAGTTAGTAGCTAAAGAGATTTTCCATATGTGAGATCTTATTATTAAGTTGGTTCTTAGAATTTACAAACGTACAAATTTCTAAGATATTATTCAAAATATATATTAAGCATATTTAATAAAAACAAATCCGTGCATCACACAGATCCATATTTAGTAGTTCTATAAACACAAGTTTAAAAAATTACAAACATATTATTAGAAAAATACTCTACTTGAAAATTGGAAGATACGGCGTTTGAAAACGCCAATGAACGTTTCGTTGTTCCAACTTCGAAGTGTCAAAAACTTTAGAAGATAGACATTGAAATGATTCTTTTATTCTTTCACTGTAATCACCACACTGCTTCACTTGTCTATCCTTTTCTTTGAATGGCCATTTTATTTCATTTTTTTATTTATAATTATTGTTTTTGATAAGATTTTGTTTCGTTATTGCCTTTACCAAAGTTAGATTTTTTTCCTGTCAATTGCCAACTCTTTCAAGCTTCGACTTTTGACCAAACTGGCCTAAAATTGAGTGTGTGGATGTTGCTCGCTCCACAATTGAGATCCATGATGTCATAAGTATTATACACGATTATGTTCAAAAGAAATGGAGTTTTAAACCCCCAGAGAAATAAAGCTATAAGACAAATTCTAATATTACCAAAAACTAAAAATTTGTAAGATTTTTTACGTAAGGGAATTTTTTTTTGTTTTTATATGTAACTAGTCACGGTCATGTCCATTCATTTAAAAGATGTTAAATTTTATTTTAAATTATCGACAATAGAATATTTGAATAGCAAAAACGTGGTGGTCTAGTGACCAATATAAGGAATTGATACGTCGACCACGTCAACTTAGCACCTCTAAATTTATTATAGTTTTACATGCAACACATTGCAAAAACAGCCACATAAAAACAAGAAGAATAACAGGTTTTTTTTATTTTTGGATTAAGGAACTAAATGATAACAACTTAATCTTGTTAAATCTGGCTGAATTTTTATTTTATTTTTAATAGAATTTGACTGAATAAGTTAGAATCAAATGATAATAAATGAATCTAGTTGAATTTGGTGGAATTTTAATATTAGTTTCGTAAGAAATAAATAATATTATATCTAATAAAATAGTCAAATAGAACCTAAATTCATATATTTGAAGAACCAAATTTGAGCTTGATAATACTGAAAACTAAATGAGGTATCTAAAATACATAAGATACAATTATATACCCAAATATAATTGTTTTTATTAAAAATTTAATATTTAAATATTCAAAATTATTATTAAAAAATATATATATTCGGGATTAAAACTAAATATTCGGACTTTTAACCAACTATCACAATTGAACCATATTCGATATATATATTGAACCGAGTTCAATCTTTAAAATATGTATGTATAGGTGTTAAGTGAGTGTAATTAAAAACCTAAAAACTTGAAAAGACTGATTAAAATTCACACATACCTTGTATGTCTATATTTAATGAAGAGATATACAATCCAATACATTATTTATAATTAATTTTATAGGATTTAAATATTAATTAAAAATTTTAATAATAAAAGAAGTTGTAAAATTGTGGAAAAAGTTGAATCCAGCCGAATGAACTGAATTAGTGTTACCATTTAGTACCTAAAATTTAAAATCACAAACTCAATAAACAAAGTAAAATAAAAAAGCTCATATATTTTAACAAAAAGAATGGCAGAAAAATAAAATAAAAAGCAATGCAAAACAAAACGAAACGTAATGCACTAACTTTATTCAAAAAGCGGTCCAACTTCGAACGATTCTCTGCAGTCTCGACCCAACCAATTTTATTTGTTTAAAACTACGTGGCTTTCCAAAAGCCCCAGCTCTATTATTTTTATAATTTTATTCTGATACTCTTGTCTTCTCATAAACTTGTCTTAAAATTCGATATGTTTTTTTGTTCCAAAATTCTCTCAATTTCATAAGATTTGTTTCTTCGAATATTTTTCTTTTTCCAATTTATATTTATCTACACAACAGTATCTCTCAAATTTTATTGGGATACAGATTTGTGCGTCTCTCTTTATAGATTATTTTCTCAACTTTTTTCGTTCTGCATTCAGTTTTCTGATGTACCCTTCTATTGATGACGACGATGATTTTCTCGCTGCTCTTTGCTTCGATCAAAGGTACAATCTTCCAAAATTTTGATTGTACAATTGTGATATGTTGTACCTTTAAATATCTGGGTTTCTTAGGGTTTCTGATTTCCTAATCCCGATTTCTATGAATGGAGCCTAATTGTATTTATGAATTCGATTTTTGATTCTGAATTTCAAAAGTTTTCTAGGAATTGCATGCTGCGTCTATCTTATTAAGATTGTAACTTGAATCTTGTAGCAATGGAGCAGAAGATGCTTACGCGTATATCCAAACAAATGAGGATAATCTCTTTTCAGATTTTGGGTCATCTGGTGTGAATCTGCAGCCACAACAAGAACAAAACGTTGGAGCTCAATTTGATTCGTTTAGTCGAAATCTTCAGCAAGTTGTGTATAGTAGCAGCATTGGATCATCACAACTGGATTTGGGGGCATCGTATGGTGGAGTTTTGCAGCAAGAGCAACGTCCAGTTTGTAGTTTAAGAGGGCAAAACAACGATTCAGCGATTCATGGTGGTGGAAATGTGCAGCAGGGTTTGCAACAGTTGTGTAGTGATGTAGTGGAAATCAATTCTTCTTCATCTGTTGGTGGAGCTGTTAAGCGAGAACTAGAACATGTGGAGGAAGAGTGCTCGCGAAAGAGGTAATCTTTTAAGGATATGAATACCTTTGCTCTTTTACATTTCTTTGTTCTGGTGTGGTGATTTCAAATTGTTGTGGTTTCTGCTTGTGTTGTTTTTCTGTGATGTGGTGTGTTTATTTTAAGGTAAAACTATTTGCAGCTAATGATTACTCGTCTTAGTCTTCACTAGTTTCTTTGAGAAACAATTGTATATTACTGCTTCAAGATGAAAGTCTTACAGGAATCACCTAAACTTGCACTAAGTTTTTGTGATTTCGTTGTTTGGTTATTCACAGGGATCACTTTAGCATCCATTTCGTTGTTTGATGTAAAATTATATGAACAGGGGGCGAACTGGATCATGTAGCAAACCAGGCACCAAAGCCTGTCGTGAGAAACTGAGAAGGGAAAAGCTAAACGAGAAGTATGTTCAAACTTCAAAGCTTTGACTAATACATATGTATTAGATATTATTTGCATCATTTTGTGTTGTTCCGCAGTTCCAGTTGAGAAAATACGTGGTGTTTTGCAGGTTCATGGAATTGAGCTCTGTTTTGGAGCCTGGCAGGACTCCGAAGACAGATAAATCAGCTATAGTTGATGATGCAATCCGTGTTGTTAATCAGCTCAGAGGTGAAGTTAATGAGCTTAAAGAGACCACCGAGAAGCTTCAAGAAGAGATCAAGAGTCTGAAGGTCGGTTTCTCATTTGTCTTAAACCTAAGTTTCCTTGTCTTAATGATTACAATCTTAATTACCAACTCATGAAACATAGCAACCAAACTTGTGTTTATGGAACTTCGTTCTACACATATAACCAAAATGGTAATAGAGACCCTGATCCATCGCTTATGTAATGCTAAACCAATTTGAAGTAAAATATTTCTGCCACATAATCACATTATATATGAGGCTGATTTGATTTCGGTTTCAACTGTCTGGAACAGGCAGAGAAAAACGAGCTAAGGGAGGAAAAGCTGGTGTTGAAAGCGGATAAGGAGAAGATAGAGCAACAATTGAGATCTATAGCAGTTCCACCACCTGGTTTCATGCCTCCACAACATCCAGCAGCTTTCCATCAGCATAAAGTGGCGGTATATCCGAGTTTCGGTTACTATCCAAACATGCCAATGTGGCCATCCTTACATCCTGTAGACCGTGATACGTCTCATGATCACCGAAACTGGCCTCATGCTGCCTAAACCTTCTCTCTGTTTGGTAACTATCAATCAGTCACTTTGGATTTTTTGTTCCTTCAGGTGATTCTTTATCAGTAGTTTTGCAGTAACCATTGGGGGATTAGAGAGTTTAATGATATTTCCGCTTGTCAAGTGTTTAAACATATTCGTAGGTGCTATTTTTGAATAAAATGTCTTGAGAAACTTGTGAATTTTTTTGATCACTAATCTCGTTTTTGTCTCACTCCACTGTAAAGGTGTCGAGAAATAGATAATCGAAAATGTTTTATACCAAATGCAAGAGAATGAAAATATAGGGAGTATTTTGTAAAGTTTGTGGTCCATCTTGTAGCTTCGAAGCAAGGCAAAACCAGCCACCAAACTTGTATGTATCATAAATAGTTTGATCCAAACAAAACTTAAGATATATCCAAATTAGTACCATTATTCATAATCAAAATGTCCCAGAAAATTTAATAAATAAGGAAAGCATTTTTTTCCCCTCGATCTCAAATATCTGTTAAGCAACATAAACATTACAACATTACAGAACACTAATCTTTATACACTGAGTTCAAAAAATGGCGTGTAACCGTATTCTATTAACAAAAATAAAGAATCAAAACAGTTTGTTTTTGTCTGTAAGTATATGTAAATGGAACTTGTACAGAGAATGTTAAGTTTAGTATTTGAATTTGGTTTGAATTACCCAGAAGCAAGTAACCAGAGAGTGGTAAGTGATGAAATGGCGATGGTGATCCAACACAGGAAAGCTAAAGCTACGGAGAGTTGATATTTCCAACACTCTGCTTCAAAACTGCAGTTTCCTAAATCACCAAAGTATAAAACTGTTATTCCAGCTGAAGATGAAGCTCCTGCTAGTGACAATGTCGATGTTACCTGAACAAGAAAATGATTGGTTTAAGGTTTTGATGATTCTGTGTCAGAAATACTAGAGAGACAAGAGACTAACCCAATCTCCAACTACGAAGAGGCTGACCAAAACTGGACTAAGAAGTGTTTTCTTTCTTACTAAGGCAAAGGTGTCGAGTATTGCAAGACCAAAACTCCATATGACTTGCAAACCCATTGCTGCAATTAAGTAGCTGCAACCAAAATTTCCTCGTGTAAGAACAATACACAAGAAAAGTCCACACTGGTTACATAATAATAGATTCACAAAACCTGAAAGAGATTTAGTTTTCATGATTCTTCATAAGTTAAACTACTGTGTATACACAAATCAGATGTTCCTTGTACTTCAAATAACAGAAAAGAAAAAGAAAAAAAAAAGAGTTGGGCATTCGATAAATCTGGTCCAGTTTTGTGAAATGTGCAGAGAATACAAACAAAAAAACATAGTTTCTCGAGGCTTGAAACATAAGACGAACCAAATATTTACAAATATTAGATGGATCCCCAATTATGAAGATACACAAATCAAGACACTTGTCTCTTAAACAAGATCTTCCAAAAAGCCATGAACCAATGCCTAACATTAAACTCAACTCATTCAAAATTGCTTCACAAGAGTTAGAGAATCTGAAGCAACTATCTGAGAACTGGATCTATTACTACATGATTCATCTAAAATCCTCCCTCAATTTCAAACCACACTACCTATGAATTCAATATCCGAAACAAGGATCAAACAAAAACAAAAAGTGATCTTTACCAGAAAGCAGTGAAGCTGAAGAATCCACCAGAAGTAACCATGTAAGAAATAGAACCAGCAGCAAAAGCACACTGAGAAACTCTCAAAGCCAAACCAGTCAAAGTCCCTGGTGTTCCAGGGATATCTCTCATTTCTCTTCCACAAGACCCAATAAATCCACTAATCAACACAACCCAAATCGTAAAATATATGTCTGTGCTACTTCTCAAAGGTTAAAAACTCAAGAGCCCACCGCAAAACAAACCCAAAATTCTGAAAGCTCAGGCGGTTTTTCCGGCGACGTAACAAAGAAAGCTGAGATTTTTCGATTTTTCAAGGTATGAAATTGAGAAAGAAATCAAAGGAGTAGAATAAGGAAAATTGAAGACTTTTGCTTTGAGTTTTTGTTTTGTTTATGTTATTCAACAGCGAGGGCACATAGAGAGGAGGAGAGAGAGCGTAGAAGAACAAATGCGCAATTTTTATTGTTAATTAACTGAAAGGTGGAAAATTTATAAATAGTAAAATAGCTAATGGGAAAGTGATTGACAATTATTTTTCGCGTTTTTTAATCCAATCTTTGGGCTTTAGCATTGTTGGAAATTCACTTTTTTCAATTGGGATATTGATTTTTAATGTTGATTGATTCAATTTATTTTTGATTTGATCAGGCTTTTGGCTTGGTGTGTTGTTTATAATAAACTAAGTTTGGGAGATGATGAACTATTGTATTAATTTTTTTAAAAGTGTTTTCTATTGAAAAGGTAAGAAGTATTACAAAGAAAAAACCTTGAACTTATAAAGATACTAAGAACCAAACCTTGAATTTGAAGAGGAACGATCCCGAAGTAGAGTAGGAAGCCTCACTTACCTGAAGAAGCAAGCAACCAAAAGCCACAATTACAAAATTAATATAAATTTAATCATTTAACTAAAAGCCACAATTACAAAATAAATATAAACTTAACAATCACACAACTAAGAATACAAATATATATATATATATATTTATATATTTAAATTAGAATGATGCTATCGTAAGAATTTCACATCATCCTTACTTTAAACTAATCTCTTAATTAAAAACCACAATTACAAAATAAATATAAATTAAACAATCACACAACTAAGAATTCAAATATAAACTATGAATAAAATATAAATTTAACAATCACACATTTAAGAATACAAATTATTAGTTCATTTGATAGTCTAAAAACTTACGATTTATATTATAACATATTTGAAGATCTAATGAATTATTGTATACATAAAAATATCTACAATTTAAAACAATAATATAACCACTTAACTTTGATAAATTTTTTAAACTACAAAATATACAATTATACAAAAATTTCTGAATTCACATAATTTACTAAATACATATAATTTTATATCAATTAAGATTGATACATAAATGTTAGTAAATTTAGAAACTATAAATAGAAATATTATTTTTTTAAAATCTAAATTTGTATAAAAAATAAAGGGAAAATTTACTATACTTCTGTAATAGAACAAATTAAATAATATATAGTAGGAGTTTCAATTCAATTCAAATAATTTTATAGAAAAAATAAAAAATAAAATTCTCCAAAAACTGTAACAACAATTACGTTTTTTTTCCTTAACACCTTGATATATTCCACTAATGAAGCAATTACATACCAAAAGGTTTTAACGAGGAAATGAAAAAAAACAAACAAACGAGCTAACACGAAACAAACGAAAAGTAAATCGTTCACAAACGATTAGTTCAAAGGATTAGGCTAATAAGATGTACTAATATGATTCAACAAAAGATAAATTTTGGAAACTTAAACTTCAAGCAAGGATCGGCTAGGTTGAAGATAAAAACTTGACCGCTACGAAACTATTAGAATGGTGAAATAGTCAGAATGATCTCGGTGTTTTGCTTGTGGTTGCTTTCTCTTGATCCGGGTACCTTTTCCATTTAGATTCTCTGTTGATGAAGACCTCAACTTCTTGTTGTGACGTGAACGTTGCTAAATCGAGCTCGAAGGTGGCAGAATAGTGATCAAGATGATCATTTTGTGCGATGATAGATCTTATGGTCTCCGAGAGAGTAGTAAGTCTAACCATTCAGTGTGAAATGGGTTGAACTTAATCCTTTGATGTGAGCACCCGTGTAGATTCACCAATGCCTTCCATATCCTCCATTTCAAGATGAGAACGTGGAGTTGCGGACTCTTCTCGAGTTTGAGAGCTTGGCCGTGAGTGAGCTAAAAAGTCAGAGAGAGTAGAAATGTAAGTACATACCGCAACCTCATGTGTGAGTTTTTGACATGTGATGTAGAAGTTCGTGAGCGCCTCATACTGGAAGAACACTTGAACTCGATCTCCATTTTGCATGTGAATTGGTTTGTAGAACTTCAGCCGATCATATGCGTTGATGTTGACAAGAGCTCTGATTAAACCTGCTCTTGTGAGTGAGTAGTTTTGTACATCCACTTCCAGAACTTCTCCTAGGGTTCGTGCTATGAGACGAGTAGCCATTGGAGTAGAGTAATGGAGAGGCAGGTCATTGATTTGGACCCAAATAAGGACTGTGATGAGGAAAATCGGAGGAGGATAAGCTTTCCATCGTTGCAAGATCATAAGCCATCCATTGAACAAGATCGGTTGGCGGCAGAGAATCAAGATGAGATCTAAGTCATATGAAAAAAGAAACTGAACATAGCGTCCTTCTAGAATCCTACCCATTACACTTGTTTCCATCCTCCACTGTTTTGGAAGTTGTGTTGCCATCTCAAGAAGGTTTTGCTTTACCGGGTTGATTGGTTTGGCAATAAGGCTTCTCCGGCTAAATTCGAAGGTGTTGCAATAGGAGTAGTTTGGGAGGTATACCGCTTTATGACTTCATCCTATGTGAAACTATGAGGCCGCCATCCAAAAGTTTTCCACTGTAGGAGGAGAAGAAAAAAGGTGAAAAGATGTAAAGATGAGAGTAGAAAGGTAAGTGATGTTGTGTTGCGGAATTGTGCTCATTATATGAGCTGAGTTTGTTAGTCGACATAATCATTTCCATTGCCAAGTGTCATTGCCGTTGTGTCTTCTCTCACCTTCACGAGAATTGAGGCTGTGCATGTTGAGCATGGAGGAGATAGCACCGCCTTCCGTAGCTAAGATCTTTAGGTGAGATTGTGTTTGGTCTTCTCTGATTGGTGCATTGCTAAAGTGTATCCATGTGTAGAAGAAAGAAAGTGCTTGTGTTGTAGAAACTGATAACTCATCATTACTTTCCTTCTGCTTTTGCCACGTGCGGGAGATGAATATGTGAGTTTGGTTGCATGTGTTGAGATGGAGAGAGGCGTGAATGAAAAGAAAAGGAAGGGTGAATGAGTGAGAAGAGTTTAAAGAGAAAGGTTCGTTGACCTATGAACTGTGACCCAACATATTGAAGTTTAAATGTTGAATCATTGGGCTTTAATAGGATGAGTAAATGGCTAATCATTGAGATTTAAGGCTAGTGTATTTGTTGGTGCCATCAAATTGCATGGTCTGATTTAATGCAATTTGAGAGAGTGAAGAATGGTAGGTTTTCAATGAGGATGTAGGTAGGTTTACGTATGTTCTATTGTTATTAAGATAAGAATGTATAGGTAGAGGAATGAAGTTTAGGTGATTGAAAATATTAAAAGAAAATGGATGTTAAGGGTGTGATTTAGTTCATATACTGGGGATTGTAATCTGTAAGGTACTATTATATAAGTGTTTAATTTTCTAGAAATGAGAATAGAGTTTACATGTTTATGAAGGAAGGGTT
>OVBA01009699.1:0-10120 GCA_900406435.1 Lepidium aucheri | reverse complement strand
TAACATACAAATTTTAAAATTTTTGTGAATATATTAATAAATTTATAAAAAAATTTGTAAAATAAAATTTCTTTTTATAAAAGAAAAGTCGGTGGTCGCTGCGACTGCGAAACGAACAACATAACGACTGGTCGCAGCGACTAACAAACGAACATAAAACTAATTTTTTGATCGCAGTCGCTGGTCGTGGTCGCTGATTGCAGTCACTAGCGACCACGAAATGAACTGGGCCTTAATCTATGACTTCCTCTCATGCGTGAGTAAATCTCTTATTTATTCTTCCTAGTCAATTTTTGTTTATGTCTATTTATTTTAGTCTATGTCTTTCTCTCATATGTAAGCAAATCTTCTCCTGTTGTGCTACATACAAAATTATTTATGTTCATGTCCATGTCCCCTTGTATATCTTCTACTTAAAAAACATATGTGTTCATCTTATATCAACATTTATATCTTCATGTTATGCTATGCTATAAAATATTATTTATGTTCATGTCCCATATATTTTAGTTTACGTCCTTCAATGGGTTAAAATTTCTTATGTGTTTTTAATGTCTATGTCCCCCTATAATAATTTAAAGTTATTTCTAGACATCTTTTTCTAATGTCCGAGGACATTTTTATCTTTTCTTTCCACCCTTACACCCTAAATAAAATGACATTTATACTAATATTTTTGGAAATATGGCATGTCATCTAATTTTTTAACAAAATATGGCATTTTTGGTGATACTCCAAAATTCAACATAATTTTGGTATACTTATATTATTTATCTATCACATTATATTTATTTTTTATTTCATATATGTACAAGATATACAAACACATCGACGTTTGCATTGATATTACTCCATTCATATTTTTTTTATTTAGCTGGTTTTTATATATGGTTTTTATTTCAATAATGTACGAGAGACATAGCCAAATCCAAATGATAGCAAATTACTAACATTTTATAGATGTATTATCTCTATCTAGAAGATCATGCCATCACCTTTTCTTCTAAAACTAAACACAGCAAATTACTAACATTTATAAACTGGAAGTGGGTTCAGTCATAGAGCTCGTGGAGTAAGCCGGCATTTTTCTTTTTTAACTTTTATTTTGATTTTTAACTTTCTGGTTACTGATGTAAACTCTTTTTGTTTCAATATGGAAGTCTTTTAACAAAAATAAAGAGATGACCAATTTAAATCCAACGCTAGATCGAAGAAATCTTTAGTGTTCTACACATTATTCCGAGTAAAATTATATACAAAAACACATGCACAATATGCGAGTATATATGTTTGCTATGACATAATACACAGTATAAAATACAATTAACATACCAATAAAACATATCTCCTTTCAACCATACATATACAACAAAAACTATATGAAAAAAACACAGTTTAGTCCCTTGAGTATAAACCTATTTTCTACTTTTTATGGAAAATAAAAATAAGTATATATGCTTCCTAATACTATATTAAGCCATTTACGTTACTTATGTGTATATTATAAGCACTTTTCAGTATAGTTAGTTATATTTTGTTAAACTTCAGAACGGAGCACGGTGTGGGACTCCCTTACGCCTGCTTGAATTCCGGTGATTATATATCGGCGGTGTCCTCGGAGAAAGATTAAAACCGCTTTCATCACCGGAGCTCGAAGACCGTTGATCTCCTGACAAGTAATCGCATCTAACGGTGGATATTGAGAGTCCACTCATCAAACGGTTGAAAGCAGATGTCTTCCTTATCTTAGTTGGTGTGGTTGCCTCATCAGATTCCCACTCACCTTCATACTCTCTTCCAAACTTCCCTTTCAAAGAGAAGGTTAGACTTGGATCATTCCCTCCTCGCTTCATTCCTCCAAGCTAGTAATCACAAAAAGAATATGCAATATGGTCGTTTTAATACACTTATAAACAAAAAGAAATATCATAAATATCAAGAAAAAAACCTCTTGAAAAAACAATCACATTTGGTTTATTAAATTTTTTCATATTGGAACCGCCAAATTTCTAACAATATCATGTGACACAAATACAATCTTAAACCTTCATTTTTAAGTTTAAACTTTCATTGATTACACCAAATTTAGTTTGTGGTAAAATGATTTTACACACTGTAATATTAATCTAATTGTATTAAAAAAACTCCATATATTCTATTAATTAACCGAAATTAACCAAGTTATTTCGGTTTGATAAGTTAAACACAGATTAAATCTAATATAGTCAACAAAAATCTACTTTAAAACTTTAAAAAATTTGGTTGAAAGTTGATAGGTTTTACTTTTTTGGAATCCTAGCTTTTTCACCCATTTTGAAAATGTGAGGTTTTTTCCTTTTTCTTTTTAACTGATTAAAATGTTAGTTATTTTACTATTTTTTTCCACACAAAAAAAAGAAACAGAGTAAATTGAGAGAGATTAACATAAAACAGAGAAAAAAGACTTACTTTGCAACCGAGAGAGCAGAAACGGAAAGAATCAAGAAGGCTTCTACAACAGATTTCACAAGTATTGGTAACACCTTTCCCAATCCTTGGCTGAGGTCTTTCATTCAAAAACACAATCCTTGCACTGTTTATTATATATGTCTGTATACATGATATGTCTATATACTTCTGTATCTCATTCACTCTCACCACGTTATGGTATGATGATCTTCGTATCTACAAAATAACAAAAAATACTCTCTGTTTTTATGAATTCATTGAGAAAAAAAAATGACTTTAGCCTAGTAATTTGTATCTGAGGAGGAAATCGTCTAGTTGGTCTAGGTCAGAAATCGATTTATCTTAAACGCAAAAATGCTAGTCATTTCCACTTGATCAGAGATCGTACATTTTTCCCGGACCCTAAAAGATTATGGACTTAGTCCAAAACCTCCTANAAAAAAAAAAAAAAAAAATTTTTTTTTTTTTTTTTTGAGTTTAATAGAAGAAATATAAACAAACCTGAAGGACACGATGGTTTTTGTGTTTTATCAAACAATAAGAGCAAAAGGCGTTTGAAGTACAATCAAGACAGAACATGTTGCATTCACTTTTGTTTGAATCGGCGTGAATCAAACAAGGAACAAAGTAGTTTGCTCTTAGCATTGGGATAAGCCATGGTGGTGGATTCAGATTGTACTTATCTTCTTCTGCTTTCATCATCGGTCCCTGAAGAGTTTTGAATCAAATGTTAAGATTCTGCAAAGTAAAAACAAGTAAGAAGAAGAAGATGAATGAATGAATCACCAATTGTTCTTTGTGGTTGGGTTTATTAGACCCAAAGTTAGTGTTGTTTTCGATAGCCAGCTTCAAAGAGTGAATAAGAACAGATTTGACTGAAGAAGAAAAGAGAAGAGTATAAAGGGTTTTGAGAGAAGAAGAAGCGGCGGCTATAGCTGAGGTCGGTCACGATAATTCATTAAATATCCACTTTTTTAATTGATTTATTTTGGCCAAATAAATCTCTTAATTTTATTAATAGTATACAAGAGACACACGTATATTTGGTGCACATGTGTGGGTCTCTCGAGACCCCAGAAGTAAAGGAGCTAAAAGAAAGTTTTACTATTGAAGATTTTGAAACATTTGGACACAAATTATCAATATTTATTTGATTTTGAGGGCCACGACAAATATCGAATTAGCCGACTACATTATTTGGTCCGACATCATTACCGACGTAATATAGAGCACAAATTATTGGTACAATACGGTATGTATAGGGAACTAAACCAAGTGATGATAGGTCCGTCGTTTAAGTTTGGTATTGAAAGTTTAAAGGATTAGATTTCGATTTGCTTAGAAGGAGAATTCATATGAGATTCCTCAAATTTTTGAAGGAATGTATTATGAAAAAGAAAATGATGCATTAACTCATAATATCTGAAATTCTGATATGTTATAAAAATAATAAGGTTGACGGTCTAATTGCACCTTAAAATTTTGACATACCTATAATTGCACACAAATTTTGGGCTTGTGTTCAATTGCATATAATTGCGAAGCAAACTTTCTAATTCCACCTTAATTCGATTTAAATTTCCTATTGCAAATAAATTTGTAAACATAAAACGTAATTGCATATAATGTGGTAGATTACGGTTAACTGTTGACCAAAATTATGTTTTGTTCTGTTAATCAAACCATAATCAGGTCATAACCAGACTTTAAACCCGATTTTTGACCTGATTACTACTTGTCTAAGAGCCAACTAATAATGATATTCAACGGCGAGATTAGATATTGTAAAGTAGGAAAATTGTAAAGTCACAAACCCTAGAAATCGTGAAGCAACAAAATTGTTGTGAAATCAAAGCAGAAAACTTGAGTGATTGAGCGATGGATGAAGACTTGGAGGCACTACAGATGATTCCAGTGTATGATGCAGAAGAAAACGACTTGGATTTCTCAGATGAGTCAAGCAACAAAGAGGAGCATGAGCGGGAAGTTAACGAACTGGAACGAGAACAGATGGAATTCTACAATGAACCTTGATTTAACGCCAATGTGCTACCGGAAAGTGATGATGAAGCTAGAAAAGGCAAAGGCTCCAACGGCGGTTATTCTCACGGTCAAAAAACAGAGAAAACTACTTTGAGCCAGGTGAAGGGTTGCTTTCAGAAAACATGACCTTCTTCAACATAGCTGGATTCAAAGAGGCTGTGGCGATATATGCAATAAAAACTGGTCGAAACTTAAGACAATATAGGTACAATTTCAATGAAAATCGCTTACAAGTGTATTGGTAAAGGTTCTAGTGGTAAAAGCTGCAGATGGATGATTTATTTCTCAAGGACGACAAAGAATGAACAATGGAAGGTTAGCATTTTCAACAAAGTGCATTCTTGTCCTGTAACTGGAAGTTGTCACATGATCAAAGTACCAGTTATAGCAAGGCTTTTTTAGATAGAATTAGGGATAAACCTGACTACTACATACCGATGAAGATTAAGGAAGTGATAAAAGTGCAGTGGAAGGTGACTGTGTCGAGACATCAATGTTGGGCTGCGAGAAAGAATACATTAAGGTGGATAAAGAAGGAATATGATGACCAGTTCGCTCGTTTCTGGGATTATGCTACAGAGATCCTTGAAGGTAATCCCAACTCAATCGTTGAGATTCAGACAGTAAGAAATAGAGAAGGTCAAGACATCTTCACTAGGTTTTTTGTCCGTTTCGAACAACTTAAAAGATCATGGAAGGAGAGATGTCGACCACTAATTGGTTAAGAGGCTTGCTTTATAAAAGGCAAGATGCATGTGTCTTTAGGGAGATATGGAAATAAACAAATGTATCAGGTAGCTTGGGGTTGTGTTAAGGTTGAGAATACTGAAAACTGAAGGTGGTTCATTTACAAAATAAAGATTGACTTGGAGCTTGGAGATGGTGTATGTTACATCTTTATGTATAACCATCAAAAGGTATTGGTTTTTGTCTTCTTAGTTGTCGTATTATCACATGGAAGTTGTCTATTTTATCACATTATTTTTGTCTCCTTAGTTGTCATTATTATGTTAAAAGTACTTTATCACAAATTAGTTTTTGTATATTACATGTCTCCATACTCATTTATATCTGCTTAAGTTTGCTTTATTGGTCTCTGAAGTTGGCTTTATTGGTCTATGAAGTTGGCTTTATTGGTCTGTGAAGTTGACTTTTTGGTTTATGTAATTGGCTTTATTGTTTCAAGGACTGATCAGAGCTATCGAGCAGGAAGTTCCCAATGTTGAGCATCGTGCGTGTGTTAGGAACATTTATGTAAACTTGAAGAAGACACACAAAAAAAGCCATTCATGAAGCCTCTTGTTTGGACTTTGCGTGGACCTACAACGAAGCTGAGTTTGAAAAAATTGTGGATCATATTTCTCTCTACGATCATGTTGTGTATAAAAGTGTTTTAAAAGAGAAACCACTAACATGGTGCAGGGCATTCTATAGATTGGGATTTATGTGAAGGATGTCGAGAATAACTCTGTGGAGTCGTTAAATGCTTCGATTCTGAAGGCTAGACAGAAGTCATTCGTTCCCATGTTAGAGACAATAAGGCGGAAAACTACAATACTTATCACAAAACATTTTATATTTGCTATTAACCATCAACTTCACACCTTATGTTCAAGACTTCTTAGCGTGTACTATTCTCAGAAGTACGAATGGTTTTTATGAGGTGTCTAGAAGTGGCTGCTCTTTCTGTGTTAAATTGGATAGGCGAACATGTTCATGTCGGAAGTTTGACATTTGTGACATTTCCTATGAGCACGCTTATGCAGCTGTATTGTCTAAGAAATTTTAGCCACATGAGTTTGTTTGCCAACGGTTTCGAACTGTCATGTGGAGGAGGACGTACGTAAAGGGTCTTGTACTTCTAAAAGGTCCATCATTTTGGCCTTCAACAAATGGTGCTAATATCCATCAGCCTGAACGACATGCAATGCCTGGTAAAAAAAAGCAGACTACAGCTGACAAACGCAAGAAAGGAGTCAATGATTCTCTAACAAAGAAGCAACCAACTGGCAAGCGATTAATACATTGTGGAATTTGTGGTGCAGAGCATGACAATGCAACATTTCATAAGTCTACACGCTATCAGGTTTGATCAATTATAATTGTAAATTTTGTTCCAATCATGTATGATTAAGTGTCTTGATTATTTTCATCTTTTTTTGAAGGGATCTCAAGGTGAATCAAGTGACCTGCAGTTGGTTAAAGTGGACATTGATCAAGCAGAGTCTTCTCAATCAGAGTCCATAAAAAGACAAGTTGTTGTTACTGAAACAATCCTTGAAGTAGATTGATAGTTTCATTGTTGCTAGTTTTGGTTTTAGGATAAGTTATTCTCGGTTTAATGAGGCAAAAAACAATGTGCTTATCAATTTTTGTCTCTCTTCTAAGCAGATTTTTGAGCAACAAGTTTAGCTACAATGTGTTGCTTTCCAGTCTCTTTTCTCTCTTTAACAACAATCATGTTGTTTTTCTTATAAATGTCATCGGTTTTGTTATTTCTTTCCATTTCTTTGTCTTTACTTTAATACTATCGATTAAAGAATAACTCTTAAACATAGTCAGACAAAGAACAAGTCTTAAACAACTCTTAAACAACAACACACACAACAAGTCTTAAACAACTCTCCTAATCTCACACCTACCTACCATTAATCTTCAAAAAAAATGGAACTAACTACCAACGATCTTCAAGTTGATGCATACAACTATGAATATGACACACAACACCACAATTAGTCGCTTAAACCAAGTCTTGGCATCAAGTATAGCAGTCTCAACTCTCTCCAAAATGTCAATCTCAAATTTCCTTATCATCTTCTCACTCTCTAGATGTGAAGTCATTGCATCTTGATGAAGTCTGGAATTTCGAATCAATGATCTCAAACTCTTCCAATATTGCTCCATCCATCTGTTTAAACAGATGCTTCTCATTCGATTCCTGCATCAAGAACGAGTTTCTTCACTTGGTTAAAATATTTGAAATTTCTTTAGTTCACCCAATCCACCATTCAATTTTCTACACTTTAATGACACAGGATTATATGTTTATTGAAGCTGGAACTTGCCCTAATAGATACCGCATATGCACATCTGAATTTTTTTTGATTTGGATTTCTTTCTGATCTGGATAGCTTCGTGACTATGTCTTCACCGCACCAGCATCTTCGGGAGATACCCACCGTATTTCCTGCTCTGCGGGTAGTAGATGATTCTGATGTAATACCAGATGCATTGCTCATTATCAATTCGTAGAATTTTTTTGGTGAAAATTTAGGGGTTTAGACATTTTGGGTTAGGTTACAATTTTGGTTTTGGGATACAAAACCCATTTACAGATGTCGGGATCTAGGTCTAACATTGGGTCATAAATGTAGATTCGGTTTGGTTTTAGTTAGGTCGTTTGGTTTTTTTATAGAAACTGAAAAATCAAACATATATGTAAAATTAGAAAGTTTGCATCACAATTATCTGTAATTAAAGAAAAACTCAAGTTTGTGTGCAATCATGATTATGTCAAAATAATGAAGTACAGTTAGACAATCAACCCAAAATGATACTATATAATCTCTACTAATTTGAATCAGCGGTCTCTAACATTAAACTTTTCAATTATCGATATATATATATATATATATATACAAAAGAAGGAATGTTTGAATAATACAGAACACCTTAAACTTTGACTGCTCTCTAGCTTGCGAGACTTATAAACCTAATAAAGTCGTCGCCGTTGTTATACTTAGCTCGAGGCCGACGGTTGAAGGCTTTGTTAGCTCCAACATCGGCCTCCCTGTGGTCTATTCTCCTTTATTATGCCTTTAGTTTCTCTCGGGTTTGGAAGACGAAGCTTAGATCCGAAACTATGGAACTTTGTGCATCTGTTCAGATCTGGGGTTAAAAGATTGTTTTTTGGTCCCTTTCACTGGCGTCAACCTATCGGAGGAGGTGGGTCTTCTCTTGGTCATCGCTTGATCAGAATCTAAGCAGCGATGAGATGCTTTGTCTTGTCGTTGTGCTCTGTGGTCTCTTAGACATGGACGAGCTCTTCTCTCAGCCTTTGTGGTTACAGGTCTTTCCATTGTTTCTCTGATTTTTAAGTTTCTAATCTTCATTGCCTTGGAGTGGGTTGAATGGGTAGTTTTAGTTGGTTATTTTGTTGTTTCTGGCCAGTTATAGTTATGTTAGGATTATATTGACTAGGCTAGATTTATCTTCTCCTTCCGGTGTGATCTTTTATATCTTTTCTGGATCGATCTGTTGTTGTCCTCTTTGAGTTCGGCTTCTCCGGTTTAGGTTTGTTCCGCTCCTTGTATGCATTTAGAAGACTTGATCGAAGTCTTGTCTTTTCTTGGGTTCTGCTTATGGCGTCAAAAAGTCGTTTTTCGTCCCGAGTGACGTTCTTTGTCGACTATGCCTCTCCCGGAAGATTGTGAGAATTAAGTCTTACCGATCCAGATTTCCGTACTTCATTTGTGAGATGCACCAAATCATTATAGGAGGTTTCGTCATCCGTTTGGGCCATGATTGTTCTTCGATGACTCAGTTCTGCCGGGTTAGAGTTTTTATTTCAAGATCTTGTTCAATTTAGTTCTTTTGAACTATTTTCTGGTTTTCGTATTTCATTAGCTTCCCTCTTTTGGGCTTTAGTTTCCGGGGAAATATCTATCTTCCGCCGGCTCTAATGTTCTATGGTTGTAATTCTCAAATATGATGTTCTCTATTTCTAAATCTAGATGAAAAAATATATATATATATATATACTAGTAGATATACATAAGTGTATTGGATATAAATAAAAGGAACTAAGTGTGGATACTAAATTGTGAGCTAAAGATCATGAAATAATTAGAAGAAAAGAAAAGTGAAATAGATATGGTGAAAAATAGAAACACGTGTTTAGACTCGAGGAGACAGAAAGATGGACGGACAAGAGAGGAGACAGAACTAAACTGGAGAGTAATCTGAGCCGTTGGATCAAAAGACAAACTCTCTCTATGTGACGTGGTATAAGCTTTTGTCTGGTTCGCACACGTGACGAATCCTAGACCGTCAAATGGAGAAGCTTATTTGAAATCTTGAAATCGTAGGGTTTTGCAAGCACCTGTCACGTGATCCAAATATTTTAATAAAATTATATAATCAAAAAAGAACTCATATCATCTAAGGACTGCTTTTTACTAGTTTCAGGTTTGTCTCTGATCTCAACTGTTAGATTTTACGGTTAAAGTCAAATAGTTGGAGTTGTACAGATTCTATGGTAGATTTGTACGGCTTATTTGTTTGAGTTCAATGTGTTCACATATGATTTTTATAGGCTCATGTCGACTGATATTTTCATATAATTAATTTTAATATGTTAACTTTTTTTTCTTTCAAGATATTTTCTTGTGGAGTAGTTCAATTAAATCAACATTTTTATAATCTACCAGAAAAAATTATAAAAATAACCCCGAGTTAATTTTATCCAAAAACTATAAGATTTTATTTTTTACAATACACCAACTATTACGATTATCTCTTATATAATAAAAGCATAGCATTAACTTAAATCCGTGTTATATTGTTTGTTTTAAACTAGATTGTATTGTTACTAGAAATTATTATCACATAATATTTGTCACACAATTAT
>OVBA01009698.1:0-10121 GCA_900406435.1 Lepidium aucheri | reverse complement strand
CCTTTTACACTTAATGAGAAAATCATTTCATCACTTCAATTTCCGTTAATAGAAAACTAGTTGGATTCCGGGTTTGGATCTGTAGTATTACTTGCGTAGAACGAAAATTCTATGTCTGATTCATCTAAATCTAAATCTAAAGTATAGAACTATATATTAATAAATCTATTTTGAGAAGATGAATCCGCTAAAACGCATTTAAATTGTTTTTGTTCATAGACAAAGCCTATCCATAACCCAAACATCACTCTTTTAAAATCATTTTTGTTCTATCTTTGGGTCTACTTCCTGATGAACCACCATATTAAAATTAGGCAGTTTTTCCTATTTTATTAATTGTGCTGTGAAGATATTTTCTATTTCAGTTTTTCAATTTTATTAGATAGAAGATATCTTCAAACCACAATTATGTAAATTATAGAAAAAATGCTAAAGCCAAATAAAATTAGTCCAATTGTTCTTCGTGGTTAGTGGTTACAATTGACAAAACAAAGGGGGAAAAATAGCTCTAAGCATAACAAAAAACGGGATTGGAACTTACGGGAACGAGTCGGAAACGGTTAGTTCGGGAAATTAGATTTACTTTCTAAACAATTTCCACTATAAAATAGGACGGGAATTCCGGGAATCGGAAACGGTACAGAAATTTTGGGACTCAAAATTTACTTCCCAAACTATTCCCAAAGTTTTACAAAATCGGAAAATTGTTGTATATGTGCAGAAATAGTTTGGAAAATACGAGTAATCAAAATACTAAGAGTATTATTATAAATTATATAATCAATATAACAAAAATAAAAATGTATAAATGATATACCGATATTCAATACATAAAAATATAAAATTACAGTATTAGAATTTGTAATTAATGACCAAACATTACTATTTTTTACCAAAACCACTAGTATATCCATATTAAATCATTTATATTCATTGTAAGGTTCTAAAAAATTTAAGTCAACTATTGTTATAGGCTTGATTTTAACTATTTGAAACATATCTAATATTTGAATCTAATATGTTTTAGCATTTTGTTAACGTAAACAAATACCCAATGGGAATTCAGAGAATTTATGAATGTCCCGACCCTTTTTCTCACCCGTTTGGATATTATTTTTGGACCCGAACGGGAAATTATAATTTTCCTTCCTCAAAAGAGACGGGAATTACAAAACGGAAGCAGGACGGGACTGGACAGAAGTCTCGATATGCCTAAGGCTAGAAAAATCACTATTTCCGTCTACATAAATTATTGAAAATACTTCAAAACACCCAATATTTAATTGAACTTTTCCATTTGTACCAAATTATGCATAAACCAATCCAATATTTAACTGAATTTTCTCATTGTTGTTGGAGGTGGACCCGAGATCCTACTTCGGTCCATGGAAAACAAAGGGTCGAATACAAAAGAACAACCCGGTTGCAAGCACTAAGTCTTCAACTCGGATAACATATTCAACTCGACAAAAGTCTCATCTCAGAAGGTTTTTCGAACCTACAGAGAAGTCGGATGACACTTCAGCAAAACAAAGAAATGGAAATTTTCCTGTTCCGACATGGAAAATTTTCATAAATCTAGCACGAATCTTAACAGATTCAACCTTATCTGAACAATTGTAAATCTTCCTTTATTTTCTACACATGTAACCACCTCAATGAACTATAAATAAAGGCACATTCCTTTGAAAAAAGAGACCGACTTTTTGACATACTTTGAGCTAATAAGAACACCCTACTCGGCAATCATCTCTACTCGTCTTTGGTTAACTACTCTTGCTCCAATCCAACTCACAAGTGTCCTTGTCCATTCTCTCCCACTCTTTTGATCAGGAACCTTGATTCTAAGTACCACTTGTGCTAGAACCGGTTCCAACAGTTAGCGCCATCTCTGGGGAAGATATCAAAAGACATCTTCACACAAGCAAGAGAAAGTTCTGAGAAAAGAAGGATGGTTGAAGGCAAAACCACCATCAGTTCACCAAAACAGAGGGTATCTCACCCTCAAGAGCACGTCGACCTAACAAATAGGTCAAACCTGAATTCAACTCAGACTCAGGAGGAAAACCGTGAAGAAACTCATGAAGATACTGATATTCTACCACCGCCTTCGGGATCACCGACACTCAGGACCCTAGTATGCCACCTGATCCCGTAGCAAGAGGCATGTGACCGAAGATACACAGAAAGATTCAACAGACTCGAATCTTGTTTAAATGAAAGTAGTCTCCCGACTACACATGCCAATAGGCCAAACGGAGATGCATTGGCCAGCGTCCAGAGGAACCTATTCGGAGGAAAACCGAGTCCACAACCAGCGAACAACTTGGTACAAGATCACTCTACAATGCAAAGCATGCCCGGACAGCATGCCACAAACTCTAGATGATGCGACCATGTTGAAGATTATGGACGACATGAGGTCAAAATTCCATCAATCACCAGCTCGGCACCCAAAATAGGAAGGATCCTAGCTCAGGCGCAAAACTCGCCATTTGCACCGAGATTACGGAGAGTCTCAGTGAATAGAGGGCTTTGACTTTGATGCCCTTCTTAAGATTGGAACACGGATCTAGTGGAGTTTATGAGCGCATTCAATGTCATGATGAACGGGACAAACTACACCATGGACAATGAAAACGCAGCTTACTGTCAGCACTTTGCTAAGAATTTGACCGGTGACGCTTTGGTATGGTTCACCAAATTTCCAGTCGGGTCAATTGAGAGCTTAAACCAACTCGTTGAGTTGTTTATGAAGCAATATGCCTTATTCGTCAACTAGGATACCTTAACCGTCGAGTTAAGATCCTTAAGGCATGGTTTTGATGAGCCTGTGAAGTCATACCTCAGATGCTTCAAGAAGAACCTGACAAAAGCTAAAGTCAGTGATGATATGGCCATTGAAGCTCTCTGAACTGGGATGGTGACCGGTGAAGCACTCAAACGGGACCTTTTCGTAAACAGGCCCAATATGATCTCAGATGCTCTTTGTAGAGCAGCAACACACGCAGACTATGTAGAGGAAAAATAAATTCCCTCACAAAATCAAGATGTGCAGCACAACTCGGCAACAAAAGAACCGAGAAAAGATACTATGAGCCGAGACTACATAGCAGAAGAAAAGCAAACTCGGCAATAGCTTTTCAGGTTAGGGAGAATAGCTGCCCCCACGGTAGGTCATTCAACAACACCTACAACTGGAACAAATATTGCGAGTTCCACAAGAAAGCGGGTTATTCGACCTCGAAGTGCAAACCGTTGCAAGAATTCCTTGCTGTGAAATTCAGCAAAAGAGAGTTGTAAGTTTCCGAAGAAGAAACTCAAAAGCTCAAGGCACAAAAGTAGAAAGAAGCCAAGCTGCGAGAAGCCGTTTTCAAAATAGCAAACCCGAAGGGCGATACTTCAGAGGGAGCTAGGCAACAAAAACTGGTCGGGGACAACGATAAGTCCAGCAATCCACTAGTTGTTGTCGGTGTAATCAAGGGTGGATTGCAGTTCTGTCATGACACCATCCGTTCCATCAAGTAATATAAACTGAGGATTGTTGCTTCAGTCAACCAAGAACCCCTAAGAGAGATTATGCACGTAGTAGACTCGGCGATAACATTCATCTCCAAAGATATTAAAGGAGTTAGCTTTCCGCACAATGATCCCATAGTCATCAAACTTTGAGTTGCCGACTATGATGTTTCATGAATTCTCATCGACACTATGAGTTCACTAGATCTGATATTCAAAGAAAATTTGTATAAAACGGCACTGTTAGATATTCAGCACAAACATGTGGACAGGACTTTGACTGCGTTTAATGGAAGTACAATCAACACAATAGGAATAGTGAACTTAGCGTTTTGAGTTGTCGAAATCACGAGATAGATCAAGCTACTTGTTGTAGACAAACCACCAATCTACAACATGATCCTGGGAACGCTGATGAAAGCTGTTCCATCAAGCTATCATCAATGTGCTAAAATCCCAACGAATAAAGAAGTCTACACACTTAAAGGAGATAAGAAGATGTCTAGAATTTGCTTCATTGTCAAACTGAAGTTGCAAAACAAGTCGTGTATGATCACAGCGATATTGGGAAGCAAAGCTTTATCTGAACCGCCTGCTCTCGAGAAGCCAGACTGGTCAACGGTAGAACTCGTCAATATTGATTTGATAGACTCGTCAAAATGCATAAATATCGGAATTGACTTGAGCAAGGCCATCAAAGACAAGTTAATTTAGCTACTAGATAAGAATGTAACAACATTCGCATAGACAGCGAGTGACATGCGTGGAATTAATCTGGCAATTACAAGTTATAGGCTAAATGTCGATCCGACATACAAGCTGATCAAGCAAAAAATGGGAAGCTCGGGCTAGAGAGAATGAAGGCCGTAATCGACGAGGTCAAAAAGCTAATTAGAATTGGGTCTATCGCCAAAGTTCAATACCCTGAATGGCTAGCCAACCCAGTAGTCGTTCTGAAAAAGAATGGAAAATGGCGAGTCTGCGTGGACTTTACTGATTTGAACAAGCTTATCCTAATTATAGCTTCCATAACCGAACATCGACAGGATTGTCGACGCAACTGCAAGAAACAAACTTCTTTCGTTTGTGGACGCTTTCTCAGGATACAACAAGATTCGAATGCATCCCGACGACATGGAGAAAACCTTGTTCATCACGGAGCAAGGAACTTATTGCTACATAGTCATGCCATTTGGGTTGAAGAATGCAGGAGCAACCTATCAGTGGCTAGTAAACAAGATGTTTGCCAATCAAGTCGGGCAAACATGGAAGTATACATAGACGACATGCTGGTCAAGTCGTTAAAAGCAAAAGATCATGTCGACCACTTAGCTCGTTGCTTTCAAACTCTGAACGAGTATAAGATGAGGCTCAACCCGGCGAAGTGCACCTTTGGGGTTATTTCAGGAGAATTCATCGGATACATAGTAACTCAAAGAGGAATCCTGAAAATACAAAACAAGTTACAGCATTCCAAGAGTTGTTTTCTCCAAAAAATAAGTGAGAAGTACAAAGACTGACCGGTCGTAAGCCGTCCTAAATCGCTTCATATCGCGCTCAACAAACAAGTGTCTCTCATTCTACAATTTACTGCGGGGAAACAAAGAGTTTAAGTGGGATGAGACTTGCGAAAAGGCTTTCTCCGAGTTGAAGGAGTACCTTTCAACACTGTCGATACTTGCAAAACTAGAAAACAGAGAACCAATGTACTTATACATCGCAGTTTCTACCTAAACAGTAAGTGGAGTACTAGTGTGAGATGATAAAGGAACTTAGTACCTAATCTTCTATATCAGCAAGTCAGTGGATGGAGCCGAGGCTAGATACCCGACTACAGAGAAACTCGCACTAGTGGTAGTCACTTCGGCAAGGAAGTTACGACCATACTTCCAGTCTCATACCGTTATAGTATTAATAAATCATCCACTATGAACGATATTGCACAGTCCAAACCAATCAGGGCGATTGACCAAGTTGGCGATTGAGTTGAGTGAGTACGACATTGAGTTCAAAGGACGAACGAGTGCAAAGTCGCAAGTGTTAGCCGACTTCATGATTGAGTTATCACCTGATCTAGAACCTCTAGAGCCGGACAAAGCTCCTCAAACATGGAAGATATATGTGGATAGATCTTCATCACAGCAGTGCTCGAAGTCGGCATCCGACTAGAATGCCCGACGAGAGAAATCCTAGAGCAGTCATTCCAACTTGCATTCTCGGCTTCCTATAACAAATCATAATACGAGGCATTAATCACAAGGATAAATTTAGCCAAGGAATTCGGAGCAACTGACCTTGATTGCTATTGCGACTCCCAGCTTATCGTTAACAAAGTTAACAGGGGTTACGACACAAAGAATGACTAAATGGAAGCTTATCTCAAATTTGTTCAGAATCTGATCAAGGACATACGATTTAAGATCAACAAAATCTTAAGATCCGAGAACACTTCTGCCGACGCTTTAGCAGCTCTTGCGTCTACAACAGACCCCATTCAAAGACGAATAATACCAGTGAAAAGCATAGATCTTTTGAGTATATGCTTATCAAAAGCAGATCTAGAACTCGTCTCGACTATAGATGATGCTCAAGAAGAGTTAGATTTTGATATGACAGATGACGAACAGATCAACAAACTAAAGGTGGATTGGCGAGATGAGATCCTCGGATACATCCTAGATGGCAAAACACCGAAGTGTAGATAGGCAGCCCCCCCCCCATCTAAAAGCCAAGTGCACGTTTTATGCCTAAGTCGGTGAAAAGCTTTACCGAAGAAGTTCGAACAGACTACTACTCACTTGTGTTCACGGTAATGAGGTTGACATGATTATCAAAAAACACATGATGGAGTGGGTGGAAATCACAACCGCAGAAGAACACTGTTCAAAAAATCAGGACACTCGGCTACTATTGGCCGACTATGGCAAAGGATTGTGCTCAATATACCACTAAATGTGATAAATGTCAGAGACACAAGCACATCATTCACACTCTGACCGAGGAGCTGACCTCAGCAATCAAGCCTTATCCATTCATGCGATGGGCAATGGATATAGTCGGACCATTTCCATTATCACTGCAGAAGAGATTCATGCTTGTTATGACAGACTACTTCTCAAAGTAGGTCGAAGCAAAGGCTTACTCTCAGATCAAAGACAAGGATGTGATCAAGTTTGTGTGGAAGCACATCATCTGCCAACATGGTCTACCTTACGAGATCATGAAAAATAACTGATCATAATTCATCTCGGCAAAATTCACCAACTTATGCGCTAGATGGAATATCCGTGTAAGCAAATCAATACCGAGAAACCCACAAAGCAACGGACAAACTGAGGCCATGAATAAACAGATCCTTGATGGCCTAAAGAAACGACTCTCCAAAAAGAAGGGAAATTGGGCTTCCGAGTTAGAAGGCGTGTTATGGTCACATCGTACTACACCTAGACGCTCGACCAGATGAAATCCATTCTCCTTTTCTCATGGAATGGAAGCAATGGCTCGAGCCGAGATAGTCGTGCCAACTTTTCGCCGAGAACGTCTTCTAGAAAAAAAAAGATGCTGACAACGCTGCTATGGAAAATAGCATTGACGAATTGGAAGAAAACCATAACGAAGCACTTCTTCGAGTACAAAACTATCAATAGCAAGCCGCAAAGTACTACAACAAAAAAGTATGCGCACAATACTTTGCAGTAGGAGATTTTGCACTCCAGAAAGTATTTGATAACACGGCCGAACTTAATGCTGGGATACTCGGTGCAAACTGGGAATGCATGTACATCATCTACAAAGTTGTAAAACCAGGAGTTTACAAAATCGTACTATGGATGGTGCACCGCTTCCTGGAAGTTGGAAGTCCATTAACTTGAAACAATACTACTTCTGAAAGGTCGTCAACTCGGCGAACTAGATGTATTACTTGACGCATCTCTATTTACTTAAGTATGCACTAAGAACTACGTTTTGGCTTGATCCCTTCGGGGTACAAAGGTAGCATTGGGTTCAGCTAGAACTATATAAAAATTTATACGCCCTTAGTCGGGCTCAAAAAAAATGGTTACACCATGTAACCACCAAAGTTGCAAGTCGAGATAAATTCTCGCAAAATCAAACGCAATTTATCCTTAAGCCAAGTCTTAAAATCTCACTGAGCTCAATCTCAAAAAACTTGTCCAATTCTCAAATTTCATTGAGTCTAATCTCAGGAATCTCTGATAAAGTCCTAGTTTTTATCTTTAAAGCGGAGTTCCAAACTCGCCAAGTACAACCTCAAAAAACTTTAACGATAATCTAAATCTTACTCTTAATTCAAATCCAAAAGCAGTTCCTAACTGATATGGGATTAAGCCCTCTTAACACTAGATCGAGTTAACAATTACAAAGTGGTCTTTGGAAAAGACAAAATATATCCATATTTAAAGCCGAGTCTAAATCTCGCCGACTCCTTAAAGTCTCGCTCATATTTAAAGCCGAGTCAATATCTATCGCTCTTAATTAAGCCGACTAAAAATCTCGTCGATTCCCTAAAGTCTTGCTCTTATTTAAGCCGAGTCAAAACCGCGTCGAGTCCCTAAAGTCTCGCTCTAAGTTAAGCTAGGTGTCAATCCTACCGAGTCTTAAAATCTCGCACGAAACCATAAACCTCGCATCAATATAAGTCGAGTCAACTAAAATCACTCAAAGCCAAAGACCCCAAATCACAATTAGCTAAAGTTCAAAACTTTAGACAAAAGAATGAATAAGAAAAAGCAACAAACAATATATATTCTCAAAGGAAATGGGTAACACAATGTTTTACAAACTCATCCCATGGGAGGAAAAATTACATCATTTAAAAAAAAGGAAAATTAAACCAAGGCGCTAGTCTCGGCCTGCTTAGGAACTGTTTTGTCCTATTCAATCAAGTCATCTTTTTGGCAACCTTTACAAAAAATATCTTTGTTTGAGCCATACCAGTTGAAACTCCGAATTGGAACATGGACAATTTCAAAATCCCCTATACTAACTTGTGGGCGATCCCCAGTCACAGAGTCAGCCACTTCATTCTATTTTGTTTTTTAGCTTATTTTGTTCTATTGTCTAGATTGCAAGCTTACTTGATATCATAGCCTATCTTTGTGACAGATTGATAGGTTGCTTGAAATAAGATCCAGTAGTATATAGATTGTTGGCAAGCAACTTCTGAGTATTGGTTCGACAAATCTCATATACTTACCACTATGCTCAATTTATTTGATAGAAGTAGCAAAGACTCTTCTATCAAATTGGTGTCGTTGCCAAATCAGATTTGCTTGTTCCAATTTATAGTTTACTAGTCTTAGGATCAAGCTGCATGTTTACTACTTTGATAACTTGTCTTTGCTTCATACAGCTTGGATCTATAAGGACCAAGCTCCAAACCTATTGATAAAGTCGTTGTTTTTGCTGCATTTGTAGGCCTTGAAGGTACTCCTCAGAGGCCAAGCTCGAGTGCAGTGCAAAACCAGACTATACTCGAAGGCTTTACTCACTGTCTAGCCTCGAGGTTAGGCAACTTTGCCTCCCTAAACTCAACTACTCAACATGGACACTACACTTCCATCCGAGGGAATAATGGGTATGCTACATGCCATAAACAGGGGACAACAAGTAGCAGCTGCTGCACTCACACAGAAAATTGTTGAAATTCATGATCGAATTNAAATTTGCTGAAATTCATGATCGAATTGATAGCACATATCTGAAGCTTGAGAGCCTCAACGCAAGATTTCAGCAAGTTGAACAAATGCAAGAAAATCCACTACCTGCTCTGCATCCTGCCCAGCTCCTTGCCCGTTCCCCTCACAGCCCAATACAGCTAGGACAGTCGATGACCCGAGCTGAAAATGATGATGTTAAGGACTGCATGGTTAAAGAGAGGAAGGGTAGTTACTCAAAGAATACACTGCCCAACATGCCACCTTAGAGTATGACAAAGAGCTTCCTCCACGACCTGGTATGGTTGCTAACAGTAAGGACAATGTGATTCATGAAAAAGGGAGAAAAAAATGCTCAACTCGTCTCTAATAGCTAGCCTCGACACTCCACCTCGCCATACACAAGGCCGAGGCCAGCCTATGAGTGCCTAAAGATCTGCAGCTCCAAAGGATTCAAGCAAGTTGCATACTAAACCCTTTAAACGCCCTCAGGTTCTAATGGTTAAGAGCGGCAAGGCCAGTGATTACTGTAGAAATATACCAATATTTGAGGAGGTTGTTGATGGGGAAAGCCTTAAAGCCATGTTTTCTTGCAATGAGATAGCAAATCTGCCTCCTAAGGAGTTAACCAAGCCTCCACCACTGGATCCTGGACCTGATATAATCTTGCAACCAATCAAAGTTGTGGATGGTGCAATGGAGTATAAAGTGAAGAGCTGCAAGCATACCAAGCCATTTGCTAAAGTCAATCAGCTCCTCTTCTCAAAACACAAATCAAAGTGGTCAGGGCCCTTCAACATCAAACAGGCCATGCCTTGTGGAGCCATTACTTTGGTTACCAAGAAAGGAGAGGACCTTCCAAAAATTGGACATAAAGTCAAGCTCTTTATGGTTGTTGGAAAAATTATTGAGGGGACTCTAATC
>OVBA01009697.1:0-10121 GCA_900406435.1 Lepidium aucheri | reverse complement strand
ACCAATCCAATATATAACAAACACAATCTGATTAATAATTAAATCTGAATGGAACTTGTAACGTTAGTACCAATCCCAAATTTGAAAGATCCAATTTAAACCAAATCTTTGTCTATATTTTAATACCATAACAAATATTGAAAATTTATATGATAAAATTAGTATAACTTAGTTAGATATATTATTATTGTGATTTATCTACTAATCTCAATAATATATGACATATGTCAACTCTACAGTTCTATAAAAAGGTAACTGTTTTAAAGAGTAATTTTTGAAAATAATAAGTGAGATGTGTCAACACTACAATTATCTAAAATGTTGATATGTCATGTTGAGATACATCATATATATATATATGTATAATTAGAAAGTTATAATTTACGTAAAACTCATACAACTATGATCTATTCATTTGATACTATGATTCTCTTATTTGATACTTTTATTGTGATATTTAATTGATAAGTATAATTATGGAGAGATATATAAACTAAAAAGACAAGTTCTTATAATGAAGTTAAACAATATTTTTTTTTGTAAGGATTATCACAAATTTTTTTACATAAAACACCATACACTTTTGTTAAGAGTCTGTTGATATTAAAGATACTAAAATCCAAAATATGTAGTTGTAATGAAATATACACAACTATATAAATTCATTTGTACAAACAAACAAATGTAATTTTCACATTCGTAAAACTAAAAGTTTTGAAAACTCTATACCCTATCTATACCTTAAACCCTAAATCCTCCAAATTTTCCTCCCAAACGTTTATATATTAAATATTGTATATAATCAACAGAGTTATTTAGTTAGTGTAGTGGTTGTAGTGTCTTTTATTATGTTAGAAACTATGGTTTAAACCACACAAATCTCATTTAAGTCATTTTTTACATATAACTTAAATGAAAGGTAAAATGGTCATTTACTTTTCATCTTCTTCTTGGAAACCTAAAAATTTTCAGCATGAACCTTGACTACGGCCGTCTTTTCGTTTTTCATCATTTTCTACTTGTTTTCAAACTGTTTTGAATATAAGAACCGAAAATAGATGAAAAATTTAAGTGATAAAAAATATAAATTAAAAGATATTATTTATGACAATTTATTTTTTTTTAAATATTTTTGGTTTTCATAAACTATTGGTTTAATAATTTTTAAACTGGTTATCAATAATAGCTTTGTCCAATTGCTTTTGACCGGGAATATATCTAATTGGATTATAAAATTGGTGAGTTTTGACTGCCTAGATCTGTAAATATATTAACTTTGGTCTGAAAATCATTTATTTTATCAAAACATAAAGAGAGTATATGAGGATTTAAATGACCAAAAGGAGTATAGCATTGTTCCAGACGAGAAGAGAAGATACTTTCGTATAAAACAAACAGACACTACAGAGAAGAATTGTTATTACAAAGTGCCATGAAGTAAATTTCTAGACGTGAAAAAAATCTTTGTAACAAGTTTTGTCTGACTTGTTATCTGTAACGGTTCAGGTAAGTTTTGAACCTATCGGCCACGCCACCCGGAAACAGACTTGGGGACAAGTGAGATTGCATTTGAGGAAGCTTCTAACCTGCACAATACCCGAAAGTGCAACTAGTTATATCCACATAAGATAGATATATAAAACGCTATATAACTTGAGAGAGTAGGAAGAGGGAACTATACTTTGAAATTTCTTCAACAGCTCTCAAGACTTCGGTGGAACTAGTTTCCAGTACCTGTCCTCCAAATATAATTTCATCCAACACTGTGTGCATCTGCAATATGTGAATGAATGAAAGAATATGACATAAAGCTCTAGCTACTACTAACACGCTTTTGTGACAAAGAGATCCAGAAGAGATGACCAAGACAATCTGTATAATATTAAATATCTTGTGCAAGAACTATTTTTCGTAAACAATTACCTTGCTGTAATTGAACACAATGTCGAGTTCACAGACATTGCTGAAGCATTTGTCCAATGTCTCAACAAGAACTGCCAATGAAAAACACTGACTTAGATTAATTATACTACAAAAGACACCTTCTCGCAGCTCTAGATTAAATATAATCACTGAGCAGAGGAATAGGAAACTACTCATGTTTAAAATCAGTCTGTGATAGGCTACTACGTCTTTATTACACATACTCATCCCAGTAGACTCTCTGTATTCAGTGAAAGGTAGTATCTATACCTAAATCTGATTAAAAAGAGTCACAACTCTCCACCAAACCCAATACCAATACCAAATTACTCGACAATTTCTTTTTTATACATCTAACATGTTTGCACTTTGGCAACAAGTTTACATGAAAGAGCTAAGACATTGAACAAATTTATTGGCAAGCCAATGGATCAAGATGTTCCAAACAAATTACACCTATAGAGAAATTTCACCGCAAAGCACACATTGAAATGGAAAAAGGGTTAACAGACAAGCCATTGCAGATCATATTGACATATAAGAACAGATAGCTATTGAGTAGAAACAAATTTAAAAGAATTGTAAAAATGCACCTTGAATGAGATCAAGCATAGCAAGCTCGTTTTCTGAACCATCAAATACAAGAACAAAATAGAGAGTAGCATAGTGCTTGTATACAAGCCGAGAGTCCTGCAAACAATTTTACACATTAAAGAAGGATTTTTGGGAAACCACGCATTGAAACTACATAGCACCACAGTGAAGAAAGCAATTACCGGGCCAAATAATGAATCGATCTCCAGAAAGTTGCTTACATTATCAGGTCTACTGCATAATACTGTAATTATATGTACACAATATCAAATTTGCAGTCTCCAATGACTAAAAGAGAAAAAAAAAAACTAAATTCCAGCCGCAAGTTTCACGACCGATCGAGATCTTAATACTACATGTTATGAAAGTCTTACGGATCGATAATCGCTGATTGGAATCTGCGATATTTCAAGAGAGAAGGAGAACCTGAAAATACGCCGCGGATGAGCTCCTGTTGCTTCTCTACAGGCTACCGAAATCCCATAACGAAAAGCCCAAGTTGAAAATCGGTCAATTGATCGAAGAAACCAAAATTGAAAAAATAAACAGCTTCAAAAGAATCGGACCATGAAATCGTAGAATTTAGCTAGGCGTGGTTTGCCTTGTGTGTTCATCATCATCACTGCCTTTATCATCTTTCACCTATCTTTATCCGGGCTCTTGCTGAAAAGTGAAACTTTCATAACATAAACTCCGATCTTACAGAGTCATTAAGTTCCTGTGAACCTCTCTGTGGGTTAGAGGCTTCCAATGACAACATTTTGATGATACCAATATCAATACCAATAAGAAGCCTCCACGTGTAAGTTGGATTCGAGTGCCCTAATTTAAACGAAATTTGAAAGTGAGTAGAGACAAGCCGCACTCTCCGAGAAGACGAAGACGACATTGATCACACGAGAATGCTTCTAATCGAAGAAAACGAAGTCAACAGTGAGAATGTCTCCTCTACTGACTTGGAGCTCCAGAAGCACTGCATCAAATCAATCGAATCAACGGTTGTAATCCGGCAATTACCGTCACAGGGTATCGCCTTCAAGCTATGGCTTCCTGCAATCACTCTCGTTACGCTTCTCGATAACTACCGTCGTGATCCAAGCAACAGCCCCCTCACTCACACTCTCTCGAATTTTCAACCCAACGGTTCAGATTCTTCTTCGCAACTTAACATCGTCGAGCTCGGATCTGGAACTGGAATCGTTGGAATCACCGCTGCTGCGACGCTTGGTGCTAATGTCACGGTGACGGATCTCCCAAACGTCATAGAAAATCTCCGGTTCAACGTCGAGGCGAACGCAGAAGTCGTGGCTAGATCTGGTGGGAAAATCCACGTGGCGCCTCTCCGTTGGGGTGAAATTGATGACGTGGAGCTTTTGGGTCAAAACGTTGACTTGATTCTAGCGTCTGACGTGGTCTATCACGAGCATCTATATGATCCTCTACTCAAAACGATGCGTTTAATGCTCGAAGAAGGAGATAAAAAGTCAAAGAGAGTGTTTCTTATGGCTCACCTCAAGAGATGGAAAAAAGAATCGATATTTTTCAAAAAAGCTCGGAAACTCTTCGATGTTGATGTTATACACTGTGATGATCCTCAAGAAGGTTTCAGAATCGGAGTTGTAGTTTACCGTTTTGCATCGAAAGATCAAAACCATAAGTAAAGATTTTTGTCAAATGTTGATAGTTGAATGTAGCCGTGAAAATTATTTTAACTCAATTCTGAGCCTAAAAGATTATCTTTTTTCCTTGTTAAATGATGAAAACTTGGACGAAGCACTTTATGAGAAACAATTAAATCTATACACTTAAGTCATATTGGAGCTTCGAACCCATAACCTTGTAGTAGCAGAGCACTAATTAATTAATCAATCGATTAGGTCGTGTCCGTACAAGAGAACGAAGGTTTGTGGAAAAAGAGAAGGAAAAGAAGAAAATGACTCTGGGACTGATAAACGCGAATCCTGTTGTTCAAGCTAAGAAGGAACCGGTCGTTCGTACGGAAGATCAATATAGATATGATGGTGTTGATCCTCTTGAAATCTATGATATCCTTTTTCAATTTGAGTTTGGTTAGATCAATTTGTTCTGGGTTTTTGTTTTTATTTGGAGTTTTTGTCTATATTTTGCATTCTTTGACAAAAATAGACAAAGTATGTAAGAGATATAAGAGATCCAGAACACCCTTATTCCTTGGAGCAGCTAAGTGTTCTGTCTGAAGATTCCATCACTGTCGATGACAAGCTTGATCTCGTCCTGTGAGTCAATATTAAACTTCATCTTTGCCTTGTATATTCTTTCCTCCATTCATTTCTAGATTATTAGAAGAAAGTTCCTATTTTTTTTTTAAAGTATTGTCCTAGAAATTGGATCCAGATGTTGAAGCCTTTTTGTGTTTGCTTACATGATCCTTATCAATTGCGACTGAGATCTTTAACAATTTTGTTATTGGGTTTGTCATAATCTCAGGATAACGTTTACACCGACGGTTCCTCATTGTAGTATGGCAAGTGTAATTGGTCTGTGTTTGAGAGCTAAGCTTAAAGAATGTTTGCCACTTCATTATAAGGTCATCTATGCTTTCCAAAAAACTCTTTCAATCTAGTCTGATTAATACAATTTTCAATGGTCACTTGTTACATATATTTAATTGCTTCTTTTTGGTTTTACTTCCAGGTTGATATCAGAGTGACTCCTGGTTCTCACGCTGATGAAGTTTCAGGTGAGGAGGTCACATAAATAATTATCCACTTGACCATTTCTTCGATATTGTTTAAGCTGGTTATGTCATGTATACTTTCTATAAGTGTAGAGCCTTGGGAGAGGATGGATGATATGTATAGATTATAATGCTTTACCCTTATGAAATCTGGTTATCTATCTCTTTGTGTTTAGAGAAGGTTGATGTCTTTTGCTCTGAATTTTGATGCATTATGGTTATTCTTTGTTGCAGTGAATAAACAGCTGAATGATAAAGAAAGAGTGTCGGCTGCATTTGAGAATCCCAATCTCCGGCAGCTCGTGGATGAGTGTATCAATTCTGAATTCTGTTGAGATATGATCAGATCATGTACAGTTTTCATATCCTGAGTTCTATAGTGCCTTAAAGACCGCTCTATAGTGACAGAGTACACATTTTGCTGTGTTCGAATGTTATGTACTACTCGATAATGATACAAAACCTTTTGTCATAACAACTGCAGTGTGAAGTTACTAGCTGCAAAAGAAGCTATGGTAAATTATTCAATCAGGAAAATGAAACCATTATATTTTTTGGTGTGCTTCATTCAGTTTTTAGGGATTGATAAGAATTTATAAGATACAAACCAGCTTTCTCAGGATGGTTTACATGACTGTTACACAATATTTATCTGTCAGTTTCTTGTAATCTGTAGCTTATTCATATAATCCATAGCAAGTAAAAGGAGGACTGGGTAGTATTCTACAATTAAAACTACTAAAAGCCAGCAATGGACCAATTATGGTAGTTTGTTTAAAACAGGCAATGTGGAAGACAAACTCTTACAACCATAATGTTATATTCTGACATAAATATGAATGTCTTGTAAGAGCTTATTGTCTTGATTACATCGAATGATTTATATGAGATATAGCAATATAAGGAAATTATATACATGATTGATTCCTATAATTACGTAATTGTGATATTGCTAATACGCCCTCTCAAGATGGAATTTTCTTGAATACTTCAATCTTGGAACAAGCTAGCTGAAACCGTGAGCCTGTTAGTGGTTTGGTGAGTGTATCAGCTTGTTGATCATGTGTAGAAACATAGGAAACCCAAAGACTAATGTTTTGCAGTAGAAATCCTTAAACGTTCCTTTGTATTAATCAGAAAATAGCTCAAAACTAATCAATACAATCGTAGGGAATTTCTCGTGTGTCTTTACATCTCAAAGACAACACATATATATAGATATTGTTTAACATAACAATATCTTCTCTAATCTTATCTAAACAAACTCCAAGCTTATCTAGAACTTAACTTGGCCTTATCTTTAAACTTTAAACAACTAATAAAACTTTAACTTAGGCCATAAGCTATGAAACTTAATCAACATTCTCCCTTCTAAGCTTCATGTCTTCTTCTTTTGAAATGAGTTGTACTCCTATGTTGCTTCTCATCTTCTTGAAACTGACTCTTGCCAAAGCTTTCGTGAGTATGTCTGCAAACTGTCTTTCACCTGGAACATGTTCGACAATGATTTGCTCATTACTGATACATTCCCGGATAAAATGATAACGCTTATGTATGTGCTTGCTTCGACGTGAAAAACTAGATTTCTTGTCAATTCTAAAGCTGATCTATTGTCTATTCGAATCACAGTTCTTGTGTATTCCTTTGTCGTAATTTCACTGAGTAGTTCCTACAACCAAATAGCTTGTTTTGAAGCTTCTGTTCCAGCCATGAACTCTGCCTCACAAGATGAGAGAGCAACCGTGTTCTGTTTTTGTGAACTCCACGAGACTGGTGCTTCTCCGTAATAGAAAATGTGACCTGAAGTACTCTTTCCATCATCCAAGTCTACATTATGACTGCTGTCACTGTATCCAATAAGTGTCTTCGAGCCTCCTTTCTTGTAGATTAAACCATAACTCAATGTTCCACTCAGATATCTAAGAACCTGTTTCAATGCTTTCCCATGTGATTCACGAGGTTGATGCATATATCTGCTTAACATTCCAACTGAGAAAGTTAAATCAGGTCGTGTGTGCATCAAATATCTTAAGCATCCTATCTTTTTTCGATATCAGTTGCATCAATCTCTGCATCAAGTTCACAAGCTTTGCTTAACTTTAATCCAAATTCCATTGGCACTTGTGTTGAGTTGCAGTTTTCAAGACCAGCTTCCTTCACTATTTTCTTTGCATAAGCTTCTTGTTTAATCTCTATTCCATCTTTAGTTTGATTTACTTTAGTTCCAAGATAGAAACTTAGCTTGCCCAAATCTGACATTTCAAATTTTCTTGACATCAAAACCTTGAAATCTGTAATGATCTTTTGAGTATTTCCTGTTACAAAGAGATCATCAACATATACTGCAACAATGAGAAAATTTTCTCCTTCTTCTTTTCTGTAGACAGAACTTTCTTTAGCACAATGTTGAAACTTCAGACTTTGTAGAATCTCATCTAATTTCGTATTCCAGCAACGTGGAGCTTGACGTAGTCCGTAGAGAGCCTTAGAGAGTTTGAAAACTTTTTCTTCTTCTCCTTTCTTTTCAAAACCCAGAGGCTGTGCAACATATACATCTTCTGTCAAAACTCCATGCAAGAACGCTGTCTTCACATCTAAGTGGTGTATCTCCCATCCATTTGAAGCTGCAAGTCCCATTAGTAATGGAATTGATTCAATGCGTGCTACTGGGGCAAACACTTCGTCAAAGTCAATACCAGCCTGTTGAGCATAACCCTTTGCAACCAAACGGGCTTTGTATTTGTTGATCATACCATCAGCATTCCTTTTGAGCTTGAAGATCCATTTTAAGCCAATCACCTTGACTCCGTAAGGTTTATCAACTAGTTTTTCTCGATTGACTTAATCTCTTCCAGACAGGCTTTGTTCCATTCAACAGATTCCTTTGCTTCATCAGAACTCAATGGTTCATTGTTGAGTGAAAGAAGCAGTTTCTCACACTCAATGTCTGCAAGAAGAACATAATCATTCAGATAAGAAGGAGTATGAACTTGTCTCTGCGTTCTTCTAAGTGGTTGAACTGAATCTTCAGCAACATGCTCTTCTTGTTCCATCTCTTCTTCACTTACTGGTTCTTCTATCTCGTTTTCTTCAAGTGGATTTGAATCTGCATCCTCCAGATTTTCATCGTGAGTTTCTTCCCAAGGTAGTTTAAACATGCTTGAATGCAGAACAAAGTTTTCTTCTACTCCCTTCCAATTCCAAACTTGATCTTCTGCAAAGAATACATCTCTGCTGACTACTATTCTCTTTGTCTTTGGGTTTAGGAGTCTGTATGCTTTAGAACCAGGCTCATTTCCAAGATGAACAAGTGGCTGTGATCTGTCATCAAGCTTCTTTAAACCTGCAACTTCAATTTTAGCGTATGCAGTGCATCCAAACACACAAATATGATCTACTTTCGGTTTTCTTTGCTTAAGACTTTCATATGGTGTTTGGTTTTTCAGCGCTCTAGTTGGAACTCGATTCAACAAATATGTAGAGTGTCTCACTCCGTCTCCCCACAAGTAGTTTGGAACTTCCATTGCTTTGAGGATGCTTCGAGTCATTTCCAAGAGTCCTGTTTCGACGCTCCACAACTCCATTTTGCTGTGGTGAATACGGAGCTGTCAATTGCCTTTTGATCCCATTCTTCTCACAAAATACACGAAATTCTCTTGACAAGAATTCACCTCCTCTATCTGTTCTTAACATCAATACCTTTCCTTCAAATTCCTTTTCAATCATCATAACAAAATTCTTGAATTTGCTGAAAGTTTCACTCTTTTCTTTTAGTAGTAATGTCCACATATACCTCGAAAAATCATCAACAATGACAAAGATAGACTTGTTTTGAGCTGGAGTTGTGGGTGTTATAGGTCCACAGAGATCAGCGTGCATAAGTTCAAAGGCTTTAGAAGCTCTAAAGGTACTTGTTTTTGGAAACTTATGTCGTGTCTGTTTTCCCATGAGACATGAGTTGCAGATTTTCTTGTCACCTTCTATGATTGGCATTCCTCGTACCATCTCCAGTTTAGACATATCCTTTAGAGTTTTAAAGCCAACATGACCAAGACGTACATGCCACTTCCAAGAATTATCCTCAAGTTTTGAAAGTAAGCACACCGGTTTATCAACCTGCAACTTCACTTTATATAACCTATTTGCAGCTCTTTTAACTTTGACAAGCAATCTTCCATTCTTATCATGTAAAGTGAGGTAATCGTTTTTCATTAAAACCTCACAACCATCTTCTGTGGCTTGTCCTAAACTCAGAATACTGCTTTTTAGATTTGGAATGTAGTAAATCTCTGTCATTATCTTTTGACTTCCATCCTTGGTTATGAAGATAATTGAACCTTTTTCTTCAATTTTAATAGAGGATCCATCTCCAAATCTTACTTTGCCAATGATATTTGCATTTAACTCTGAGAAATATGATTTTTCTCCTGTCATGTGGTTACTTGCTCCGTTATCAAGATACCACTCTCCACCTTCTTTGTTTCCTTCAGCAAGTTTTTCCGGAAACACTCTTTATTCATTGAGAAGAATAACCTCGTGCATATACATAGTTTCATCTGCTTCATTAGTTTCAGAATCATCTTTTCTATCATCTACTTTATTCAGCTCCTCAAGTTTCTTCTTTCTCTCAGGGCAAACAANACAGAAGCAAAATGTCCTTTTTTGTCACACCTGAAACAGACAATATTGGATCGATCTTTCTTTTCTCTGTTTCTGTCTTGTGAGTATGAACTTCGACCTTTCCCTCTTCCTCGTCCTTGCCCAGTATTGTTTTTTGCACTTGAGTAAAGTAAATTCTCATGTGATTCACTTTCTTCTTCCTCTTTTATCCGTTCTCCATATGCCTTAAGCCTTCCAACTATATCTTCAAAACCTGTTTTGTTCAAAT
>OVBA01009695.1:0-10123 GCA_900406435.1 Lepidium aucheri | reverse complement strand
CACCAAAGAGTTCATGCTTACATACAGGAGATCCGATAACCTAGAGATCGTTGGATATTCAGATTCAGATTATGCCGGATGTGTTGGTAGCAAAAAATCGACATTTGGCTACTTGTTCCTATTAGCTGGAGGAGCAGTATCTTGGAAGAGTGGAAAGCAGTCTGTCATTGCTACTTCCACTATGGAGGCCGAATTTGTGGCATGTTTTGAGGCCACAGTTCATGTATTGTGGCTGCGGAACTTTATCTCAGGACTTGGGATTGTCGACAACATAGCCAAGCCGCTGAGAATTAACTGTGATAATTCTGCAGCTGTCTTCTTTTCTAAGAATGATAAGTACTCGAAAGGTGCTAAGCACATGGAGTTAAAGTACTTGTCTGTAAAAGAAGAAGTACAGAAACGTAGAGTATCATTTGAGCATATAAGGACGGACATGATGGTAGCAGATCTGTTAACTAAGGGACTATCACCTAAGACGTTTATTGGCCATGTAGAGCTTATGGGTATTATAGATAAGACCTTGCTATTCTAGTTATGCTATGCTCATTATATTTGTAAGACTTTGACTTAAGGATATATGTTTCTGTTTTATTGAACATGATATCATTATAGTATATGTATACATTTTGGTTTAAAGATAACATGTGTATTTGAGAATTAAAGTTTTTCTTAATATTAAGAACGAAAAGAATAAAGTTAGAATTGGTTTGTGATACATGGAAGGGAACTTGTCGTTCAATGATGGGCAACCGCCACGATTCGATCCGTTCTGATTTTATTACAATAATTGAAAGATTTATGAACTTGATATAAAGTGCACATTATAGATATTAAACCATTAAGTCAACACAACGGCCAAGTGGGAGAATGTAAGAATATTTTTGTTAGGTGGGCGGTGTGTTTCTCGGTTTAATTATAAAGTTTAAGTTTATATCAAAGTTTATGATTCTAATATAAAAGTCGATACCGTGATGGATTGGTTTCGAATAACGACATTAGAATCGGGTGTATTGATAACCTTCCTCCCTTACTTAATTAATTAATTATATGGTATAAGTTTTGATACATTAAGTATACATATTTTATATATATATACATATATGGTAATTAATAGTTATATTATATATATAACCATATATGCATATATATATATATATATATGTGTGAAAGGGTGGTTAACAAAAATTGATGAGACGTAACTGTTCTCTTTATGTATATATATTGGAAAGGTCTTGAAGTGTGATTGTGGCTTTTAAAATTAGAGAAAGCATAAAGACGTACGGTTACATAACAGACCACGAACACAAACAATAAAAGGTAATTGATAAGAGAAGAAGAGTCGAAGATCCTTATCCATCAAAGGATCAAACAAAGTTTAAAGGTTAAGGGAGGAGAAAATCAATTTGAAGTTCTGATCCACATCATTCAAAAGCAATGAATCAAGGTTAGTCTTTCTTCTTCTCTAAAAAATTGTTTGGTTGTTGAATTAACACAAATTTAGAGGACTTGGGATAGATTTCATAATCTGGAAATCACTCAAATTTAAATTTATAGATAACTCCAATTGCTCTATCACTGTTCCTGTTTTAACCCATCAGACAATAGACGACAAGTTCTCTTACATAGTCTATTTGAAGATATCTCTACGTTTGATGTTTCAAGTTGTGTCTTTATCCCCCAAAAAGGTCTGAAGTGGTATAAGATTATGACTAAACATAGTAGTCTAATCCGGATCTAAATAAAAGTGGTTACTGTTTTGGACGTTATAATAAAAATCTGATTATTGCAACCAATCTGTGGTTATGCTTGAACGTGGGGATTTTTCAGGCCCATAGACTCTTTCATGCATGGAGTTTATAATTTTTGAAGAAAGCAATTGAAATTATGAATTATTTAAATGTTGTGAATCAAGCGGTGCTACGGCCTATTGGCCTATTAATAGATATAGATAGACATAGCTTCAGAAATACATGAAAGTTTTACATCTCACAAGATATAATATAAACGATATATGATATCTTCAAGACAACAAATTTCTTTTTTTGGGCAAACTTCAAGACAACAAATTGTTTAACAATATCGGTGAAAGAAAAATCATTTTTGGTATCCGAGAAAAGCTATGCAGACATAGCTTTAAGTTGGACTCTCCTAATATATATAAGCAACCATAGGAAATGACCTGATATTTAGTCCAAACATCAATAATGTCAAAGAGTTTTCCTTGAAGTCTTTAGTACGGAATGCATCACTAAAGTTAGGTCTACACTTACGAGGAAAAATTTTATTTGGAACTTATTGGAACATTCCTAAAACTATACGGACCTATTGTGTAATTACTATTATACTAAGCATAGTTTAGTAAATACTCTGTTTGTATTTGGGTTAATCTCTTAGTGTATAAGGCTCAGTCTTTTCATCGTTAATGATTAAGAAAACATTTAAGTCTTTTCATTGTTAATGATTAAGAAAACATTTACATAAATTAAGTTTCATGACATGGTATCAGAACACTAATCTAAAATTTTAGATCTAATCTCTCGTTTCTTCTACTTACTCTTCCTATTTCTTTTTACCTTTATTTGACCTCTACAAATTTCGACTCTTCTATCGAAATTCTATCTCTTATCGTGTTCAATCTCTTAAAACGGCTGAACTCAATGACTCTAATTCTGTTGGTCAAAATTCTTGAACTGAGACTACTCGAAGATGTATCGATTCGTATGATCTCTTTTCTGGAGATAATCTAGGTGTTGTCATCTCTCAACCTCTCCTGCGTGGTCGTAACTACGAAAAATAGGCTATGAATTTGCGCCTTGCTCTCAGGGTAAGAAAGAAGTTTGGCTTTATTTATGGTTCTATACAAAAACCCGATGATGGCTCTGACGACATTGAGAATTGATGGGCTAATAATGCTATAGTGGTATTTGTAGAAACATATACAAAAGCGCTTTTCAGTAAAGAATGAACTGAGAGTCTAATGTTAACTTGAAAACCGAATTGGAAAATTGTCAACAAAAAGGAATGGGAGTTGAAGCATATTACAGAAGCATTACCAAACTTTGGACCGGATTAGCTGATTTTCAACAAGCCAAAACCATTGATGAGATTGCCCGTGAACAAGAAGAAGAAAAGCTCCACTAGTTTCTTATGGGCCTTGATGAAATACTATTTGGTGAAGTGAAGTCTTCCATACTTTCTCGTGAAGACTCCAAACGAACTAGTCAAGTTCAAGATGAGCGCAACAAAACTGCTAGTTTCGCAGTACATGTTCCTTCTCACCCAAGAAGTAACAAAGAACCTCACGATTAAAATATGGTATGCACGAGCTATGGTAGAACTGGCCACTTGGTTGTTAATTACTTCCGCAAAATTTGCTATTCGGAGTGGTATGCAGATAGGCCACAATCTGAGTTACAGCCTCAACCAAAGCCGAATAGCAATAATGATCGTCATTCATCATCTTGTCGTGTAGAAAATGCTCACGTGAATCATGTCTCCACATCTTCAGCTGTCTTCATGGCCAATTATGTTATCACAGAATCATATAGGATTGGTTTCAGTGGTCTTAATGACCAATAATGGAGGACATTGGTTCAGATGCTATATGAATGTCCTTCATCTTCTGGTACTCGCCTATCTGGTAAGTTTGTTTTTGAGTCTTGGATAATTGATACTGGTGCTTCGTACCACATGACATGGAATGCTGAGTTTCTTACGGACATAAGAGATATGGCTCTTTTGTTTATTAAACTACATGATAGACGCTTCATAGTGTCACGAAAATGTGGAACAGTTTGCTTAGAGCCAGATCTATGACTCTCTACAATGTTCTATGTTGATGGTTTACATATTCACCTTGCCTCAGTTTCATAGTTGACTAGTGATAGTGGTTCTCTGTTTCAGCTATTTGACCAGTTTTGTATTGTTTATGATCGCATCACAGAGACGCTGATTGGGGTGGGTGAACTACAAGGTCTATATTTCTTTAGGAGTTTGGAGTTGGAGTATGTGGCTTCAGTTACAATAAATACGGATGTTGTCTCGTGTGATTTATGGCATAAGAGATTTGGACACCCTTCTTCTACAACGATGGAAATGTTTTCATTTTTAAGCAAAAATGATAGTATTTTTGATTCAAAGTCATCTGCCATTTGCATCCAAGCAAAGCAAACTTCAGATTCATTTCCACTCAGTTTTAATAAAATTTCAACACCATTTGAGTTATTGCATTGTGATTTATTGGGTCTTTATCAAACTACTCCAATATGTGGTTCACGCTTCTTCCTCACTATTGTTGATGATTATTCTAAGGCTGTTTGGATTTACTTGTTACCTACCAAATGAGAGACAAAAGGAAAACTAAAGGATTTTATTGAAATGGTCCAAAGACAATTTGAAGTGAAGGTGAAGAAACTGAAAAGTGACAACAACTTAGAATTTTTGAGCTTAACATTATTCTCAATACTAAAGGTATTCTACATGAGACTTTTTGTGTGGATACACCACAACAAAGCGGGAAGATAGAACAAAAACATCTACTGATTGAATTTTAGAGTTGCTATGTCTAGACTGCTACATATTTAATCAATTGATCGCCTTCAGCTTTGCTTCATGGAAAAACACCATTTGGGCTCTTATATAAACGGCTACATCCACTTACCCATCTTCGTGTTTTTTGGTTGTCTTTGTTTCTCAAAAAATTAATAACATGGTGGTGATAAATTTGCTCCAAGAGGAAACAAATCTATTTTCACTTGGGTATTCTACTCGTCAAAAAGGTTGGCATGTCTACAACTTAGGGATTGGCCTCATCTCTGTGTCTCGGGATGTTCATTTTGTCGAGAATAAATTCCCATATACTCTACCTGTAGTTTTGTCATCCACACCTGCAGACACTTCTCCTGATCTAAATGCATCAACGTTTTTTGATGCACTGTTTGAAGAACATAGAGCTTAACCAGTTATCATGCCTCCTGTGCTTTCACCTACAGATACGTTTTCACCTGACATGTCGCTGATGCGAGCCTTACAAACTTGATATCATCACCTGTACCAGCAACTGTAAACACTTATTCTGAGGACTCAAATGAGACTCCACATATATATTGATACAATACCTGCAACAACTACACACATGTGATTGAGCCTTCAATTCCAACTGAACCAGTTACCACTTCGGTACATGAAGTACCACAACCGCTTGGCAAGGGTTGTCGGATGAAGATACCTTCGAAAAAGCTTCACGATTATGTCACATCGATAACACATGAAGCTTCTGAAAGTGGTTTTGTTAATTCATCTTGGTATCCGATTGATGATAACATAGACTCACATCAGTTTTCTGATCATCATCAAGCATTTCTAGCAGCTATTAACTCATGTGTAATTCCCAAAACCTATGATGAAGCTTTTAAACATGAAAAGTGGTGGAATGCAGTAAGAGGAGAAGTTGATACTCTGGAAGAAAACCAGACTTGAACAGTTGTTACTCTACCATCTGGAAAGAAAGCTTTGGGCCGTAAGTGGGTTTATACTATTAGAAACAGAGATGATGGTACCATGGAACGACACAAGGCTCCTTTGGTTGTTCTTGATTATAATGAATAGTTTGCGCCTGTGTGTAAAATGACCACTGTCCTTTCATTTCTTGAGGTCTATGTATCTAGAGATTGAGAAGTACACCAAATGGATGTACATAATGCAATCCTCCTTGGTGACTTAGGTGAGGAAGTCTACATCAAGTTTCCTCCGGATTTCAAAACAGATGACTCCTCGTAGATGTGTAAGCTATACAAATCATTATATGGATTGAGCAAAGCGCCTCGCTATTGGTCCGCCAAACTCAAAAGCTCTTTCCTTAACTACGGTTTTCAACAGTCTCTCTTTGATTATTTGTTGTTCACTCTATATGACTCATCATGTTTGATGATTTGATTATTTCAGGGAGTTCTTTGCCTGTTATTACAGAGTTCAAGACTTATTTGAGTAACTATTTACACATAAAAGACCTTGGCGTGCTGAAATATTTCATTGGGATAGAGGTGGCTCACAATCCGACGGGTATGTACTTGTCCCAACACAATCTCTTGACATTATATCTGAAGCGGGAGTACTGGGTGTAAAACCAGTATGCTATCTGATAGAACATAACCATAAGCTTGTGTTATCTACTACATATCTCCTACCACACCCGCATAATACAAACAACTTGTTGGTAGACTTATTTACTTTGGCGTTACTCATCTAGAGCTATCATATTCTATTCACACTCTATTGCAGTTTACTTTGGCGTTACTCATCTAGTTACCCATTTATTTTAATTGCTAATAACAAGATTAGTAGAATCATAACTAATTTAAAATAAAATTTCATTACATCACATAAATGAAAATATTTTTTTATTTAAACATCAATAATACTGTAGTTCTTCCACAAGTGATCAACTAACGCATTTCGAAGTTAAAAATAAGCTTCTTTGTCTTTGATTTATCTATATCGAGCGAGAAACTCTTGAAATCGAGCATTTAATATTTTGTTGTTTCGACTACCAGAGGTGGAGCTTCTCTTTCGACTTCTATTGGTGCATTAAGATCATGTTCATCTTCAATTATCATGTTATGCAAAATTACACATGTAGTCATGATATCATGTACAACATTTTTTCCCAAAAACAAGCTGGTCCTTTCACAATTGCGAAAACACAATTAAAGAACTCTAAAAGCACGTTCTACATCTTTCATACAAGATTTTTGTTGCGTAGCAAAATAATTTTTTGATCATAGGAAGAAATAAAGTGCACCAAATTTGGACTAAAAAATAAAGATCTATATTTTTAGAGTAAAAAATATAGCACCATTGGAGACACTTTTACTCTAAATATAGAGTTTAAGTAGGATTTAGAATACCATTAGAAATGCTCTAAGATTCCGTCTTTTCATCATTAATGATTAAAAAAATCTTTCCACAAATTAGCTTTCTTGAGAGAAGTTAAGAAAACAATAACCCATTAAGTTGTTTTTTTTCTTTTTTGAAATTGGTATTCTATTTAAATGCAAGAAATAAAAAAGTTATATGGGTCAAACCCAATTAAAAGTTTAGTTGGTGAACATACTTTAGAACCTAACCCAATAACCCATTAAAGAGAATATGAGAAAAAAAATTGTACCATGAACCAAGTGGTCCCTAATCGAGAGATTGAGACCGATAAAACGGCATTTCGATCCGATATCGCATGCAGAGTGATTGTTGAGCCATCAAGTGCAGAGTAAATTCCTTCTCTTAGAAAGTTAGTGAGATAACTTACTGACGGTATTTGTGGCTTTAGTCTGCACTACATTTCTCTTGTAGAATATTTTTGCATCTCTTTGCCCTCAAAACTCTAGACATGTGAATCCTTTTGATCATGTAATTGCAGAGTAGTGAGATACGTTTGAATGTTAACCCATTCCTCTGATCATGCAGGCGGTAGACGCCAAGTTGAGCTATTCCATAGGGTTTCTACCGAAGCTTGATGGCTGATACCAAATCTACCAAAGTCTGCATTTAAGTACACAGTTAGTCTTTCGTATGGTGACCAGTTGTCAGTCCAGAATTTACGTCTCTACCATCTCCTATTCTTCTCTTGATTGAATCATAGATGAGGTGTCTTTGTTTCAACAATTTATATGTTATCCCTCTTAGTTGGCTGATTCTCTCTATTTCTTCCACTTTTAGTCCTGAGGCATAGAAGCTTGTTTTGTGAACACTGACCTTTAACCCCGGTTTCTCTTCAAACAATTTTAGAAACCTGAATGAGGCTTTAAATTTGAGTGAGGGGAAATAGTAGATAGGGAGGTTAATTTGTGGGGCACTTTAAGGGGTGTGAGAGGGAATTTTTTATAGTGGGAGAATCTGATGAAGTATTCATTAGGAAAGGGGTGGAAGGATTAGCTGGTGGAGACATGAGAGATATTTTTGATCTTTTGTTAGGCTGTTTTGGAGTATTTAGTGGTTTTTGCACGGGAATTTCAGTGGTGGATGGGTTGGTTTGGGAACTTGGGAGAGTATGAAGGGTCAAGGAGTCAGAAGAGGCTGGTGGAGCCATAGTAATCAAATTTTCATGGACTATCAGACTGGAGGAAGACTGCACTATTGATGCCCGAACATCAACACTATCACATCCAACATGTGGCGGAGGTTTTGCTTTTGGGATCTATTGTCGAACTACAGATGGATAGTTTTTGATGATATAACCATTCTTCTTGCAGTGGGAGCACAACAGGGGAAGCCACGGGTAATCGACTTGTAGCTTTAAGATCTGGCCATTTTCCCATTCAATTTCCAGTAACTTAGGAATTGGGTTTTGCAGGTCGATCTCAAAAAATAAGTGAGCTGTGGAAGGACTAGTAAGGTTTGAAGTAAATCATCTATCTCTTTGGGTTCTTCAACAAAGCCAGCAATCAAGCTCCAACCCTCCAAAGTCATTAAATCAAGAGGAATATCTTTTACATAAATCCATAAGGGGATGGATGATATAAGAAGAGCTGCTTCAATTGGAGATACGCCCCATTCAACGACTTGGAACATGGAATCAGCAACATACCAGATCCTTTTAGCCAAAATCTTCTCCCTGAGGTAATCATTTGGGATTCTAATGAGCATTGACCTTGTTGCTGGCATAATATGGAACTCAACATTCCTACCTTTACCCCACATATAGTTCAACACACTTTTAATGGAGGCAAAAGGGGGGATTGTTTCCTGAGAAGTAACCAATTATGAAGTCCTTGTATGTCGCATCGCCTCTCTGGAAAACCTCTGGAACCTTGATCCTTGGGACACCATCAGGACTAAATTCGAGAGGAGCAACTCTTTTTAGCTCCTTTTATTGATTTTGCTTTACTTTCGAGGCGTAAGAAGTTTTGATAGGTGGTTGGATATCACCCACAATTACATGTGGTTGATTAGTTTCATTAGGAGGGAGAGAAAAGTCTTTTATCTCAGCTCACAGTTTTAGTGTTTTTTTGTTTTTCACTGTAGCATCTACAGTGTTAGGGTTTGAGTGACTAGAATCCTAACTCATAATTGTTAAAATTGGAGTATTCTCAACTTGAGTACTAGTAGCTTGGTCTAGGATTTGGATGGGAGAAGAAAATTGAGGGGTAAGAGGCTCAGAAGGAGCAATTTTTGTGTCGTTTCCAGACACATGGGAAAGGGGATAAGGTGGAAGGGAGGGAGAAGGAGAAAGGAGAGGAAAGGTAGAAAGGTCAGGAGGGTCAGGAGGGAAAGGAAGGGGCTTGAAAGGATCACCGGAGGAAGCAGTCGGAGTTAAAGTGGAAGCACGAACTTGAGAACGAGGGGTTTTCCATTTCCGCATTGGAGCTTTTTTTTCTCTTTGATTTAGCTATTTCCTTTTTCTGTAATGATGTTTGATGTTATGCTTCTCCATTAAATTGTTTTTATACTCGTACGAATATATACAAGTTTAATGAGAAGTTCCAACTAAATCTTGAATCAAAAGTTGATTTTTTTGTTTTTGTATATAAGTCTTACTTAAATATTTGATAAGTTCCATATTAATTCCATCATTAATGTTGGTACCAGGCCCGAAAGCCTAAAAAGGCTCAATAACTAAGAGCAAGAAAAGGTGGGCCGGGCCGAGCAGGTGGCAAGGCGAGCATCGTAGCATCCGAGGAGCGAGCAGACGAAGCCAAGAAAGCGTAGCCGACTTAGCGAGCAATCGATGTCCGCAGAGTTCGCTCAAAATCAAGGAGGAAATCTCGGAGAATCTTGAGAGGATCTTCCCAAAACCCTAGCATAAAAGCCTATAAATAAGAGTCCAAACCTTAGGAATAATACACACGAAATAGGAGAGAAAAAGTCCTAGAGCAAAAGAGACATCTTTGCCTTTGTTTGTAATCCGTTTTCGTCTAATAAAGGATTCGATTCAAAGTCCCACACTTTTATATCGAGTGTTGAGTTTTAGCATCAACATTTTGGCGCCCACCGTGGGGCCGAATCATTCTAACCGGAAAGTAGATCGACAGGCGGCGAAGATGGATCCAACAAACAATCATGGTGACGTACCGACGATATCAAACGCGGGTCGAAGGGGACAACCAACGAGTACCGCGACTACGCGAGG
>OVBA01009693.1:0-10124 GCA_900406435.1 Lepidium aucheri | reverse complement strand
AAAGAAGAAAAGAGAAGAAGAAAGAAGAAGAAGAAGAAGATGAAGAAGATTGAAGAAGAAGAAGAAGAAGATGATGAAAAAAAGATGAAGAGATCGAAGAAGTGAGAAGAAAAAAGAAGAAAAGAGAAGAAGATCGAAGAAAAAGAAAGAGATCGAAGAAGAGAGAAGAAAAAAGAAGAAGAGAGAAGAAGAAAGAAGAAAAGAGAAGAAGAAAGAAGAAGAAGATTTTTTTTTTGTTACTTAAGGGTGCAATTGTAATTGCACCCTTTTTTATTTTTTGTTTTTTTTCCAATCTATTCTAGTAATTACCCTATAATTCCTACCTATTCTAGTAATTTTTTCTTATAATAAGAATAACTTTGAGAAAGATATAAGACCAACTGAAAACTATCTCTTTAAAAATCTAACCCAAAACATAGACAAAGCTAGTGGAGATCGAGTAAAATCTCAACCGAAGAGAAGAACAAATCCAGAGAAAGAATCACTCAAAAGGAACTAAAAACGCACATCTCGTGATCCTCATGGCTAGTATTTCGCTACCTCAGGTTTGCGACTCTATTGATTCTTCTCCTGGTCTTGTTGGTGTTTCTCCTATGGAGATTCCTCTTGCTTCTGAAATTGATTTTCCAAGTTTATCAAAATCGAAGAATCATTCTCCTATTCATGCTACTACGTTTATTCCCTTAGTTCAGAATATACCTGTTGCTTCTTCAGATCATATTCTTGCTCCTAATGCCTCATCTGTTGCCTCTCGTAAGGCATGGTTATCTGCGGCTAGTAAATCTTCTGGCTTATTATCTACTTTTGGTTTAACTCCTGAGGTTTCAAATGGTGTAGTTTCGGCTGTGATTCCTGATAATATTGTTGCTTACACCCCTCTCTGGAACAATTATGTAGTTGGTCACTTCATTGGAGACTCACCTCATATTGGTATAGTTCATGCCCCTGTGAATCGGATTTGGCAAAATCCTAAGAAAGATTTGAAGATTGATGCTACATTTATCCGTCTCACTTCAGTCATTTTTCGTACTGATGATGATGCTACTAGAAATCATGTTCTTCACCGGCAGTTTTGGCACATTGGTGATAAACTATTGATTGTTCAAAAATTGGTCTCCGGAATCTGCGAATCATGTTCCTGGACTTTATGCTATTCCTATATGGGTTGATTTGGTTCATGTTCTTGGCCATCTTTTCTCATACAAAGATATTAGATATCTTGCTAGTCATATTGGCAAGCCTATCAAGCTTCACCCCTTCACCGAGAAGTGTTTACGTTTGGACATAGCTCGAATTTTGGTTGAAGTCAATCTGGAAAAAGAACTTCCATATTCTTTTTCAGTTGATGTTGGTTCTTATCCTGCATCTCAAATTATGGTCACTTATCCTTGGCTTCCTCCTCGTTGTTCTTCTTGCAATAAGTGGAGACATCTCTCCAAGAATTGTTCATCTTCATCGGTTCCTGTTACCTCCACTTCTCCTACCAAGTTGAATATGAATTTTGCATAGCAAAAATCTATTGAGCACCTAACCAAGTTAAATGACATTTCCACATAGCAAAACTCCATTAAACAGCAGGTCATGCTACAACCTCATCTGCCTGATTTGACTTTGTCTTCAGCTCCTATGGTACCACTTTTACCTGTTGAGGTAACTTCCCCGGTGGCATCCTCTATTGCTATTGGTAGAGATCTTTTGATCCAACATTCTCCTCAGGAATCTGGTGATGGTCTTTAAGTCTATTGACTGGACCACCACCAGAATAACAGATCGTACCTTTCTTGGTCTTGCTGTTTCTGACTCTTCTGATACAAAACTGTCTCTTAATGTTTCTTCTTGTCCAGGTTCCCCTTCTCGTTTTCAGATTTTGGAGGACCTCCATGAAGAAGGTGAAATACATGATTTAAATCATTCAAACATTCCACAATCTTCATCGATATCTGGTCTAAAACCTATGGAAACTCATTCCAAATCTTCTCGTCAAAAGACTGCTCATAGTAAAGAATTTTTTGCTGCTTCCAGCCTTAATACCTCTAAGTGAGCTTCCTTTCGGAAGCACTGATATCTTTTTTTGCTTGGAATATGCGTGGTTTCAATCAACCACGCGAACATTCTACTTTGAAGAAATAGATTAGTAATCTGAAACGTCGTTTTGGCTGCCTTATTGAATCTCGAGTTCAGGAAATTCATCATGTTTCCATCCTTGGCTCTTGTCTTCCAAACTTGCAGTTTATTACCAATTACTCTCATCATCGTTTGGGTCGCATTTGATTTTGCTATTTTGTTGATATTCGAGCAACTCCTTTAGCTATCTTTGCTTAGCATATTACTTGTGCTATTGAGATTATATCTTCTGGAATCACCTTCATCTGTTTTGTAGTTTATGGCTCAAACTTTGAGACTGATCGTTACAGTTTATGGTCTGAGCTTACTCATGTTGCTTCTTCTTATAAACACCTCTCTCTCCCCTGGATTCCTTTAGGTGATTATAATGAAATTGTTTCTACATATGAACACTCTCGCATTGGTGCTTATAACATTCCTCAGGCTGGTATGCATCATTTTTAGAATTGGGTTTCTCATTGTGATTTAACTGATCTCGCTTATTCTAGTCCCCTCTTTACTTGGTGGAATAAAAGAGCTGCTGACCCTATTAGAAAAAACTTGATCGTGCTTTGATTAATGGTTATTGGTTAAGGTGTTTCCCTCATTCTTATGCTAGCTTTGCCGGGAAAAAAGTTTGAAAAATATAAACAAAAATATATAAAAATAATAATCTAAGCGTATTTTAGTCATTTTTTTATAATAAAAAGTATTTTTTTGAAAATATCTAAAAATGAGAACAATTATGAAAATGTCCTCCTTTGGGGGGCATTTTTGTAATTCTTCTTAATTTTAAAGTTATCTTAAAATTAGATATTTGTTTTTATTTAATACTCTTACAAGTTTTAATGAGATTTATTTCATTTCTAATTTTTAAATTTAATTTTGTGTTAATATTTATTATTATTAAAGAAATATAGTTATCTCTTAAGTCTGAAAATTATCTAAAACACCAGAAAAAATATTGTTTTGATTTAAATAATTTTTAAAATTTTAATAAGATAAAGATAGTTATATATATTTCTTAGTTATTATAATCTCTGATAATTCTTATTCCAATTTGAAACATTATGTGTATTTATATATAAAACAAACATTGTTAGTCCATTGTAGAGTCTCATTCACCACAAACATCTTTCAAATATGTGGTTTTTCTTTTCTCATTGAGTCCATTTTTTTTCTTTCTTTTAACATGTCGATTGTGAAAATTAATTATTTCTAATTTGTTTAGAATATCTGAGATTTTTCCGAGCATAATTTGGTTAAATCTGATTATGATGTATTTAGATATCTTATTCTTTGCTGTAGGAAGGCATTGCATGGAGGCCATGAACATTGATCTTTTATATTTAAACAAAAGGAAATATGCAAAAATAGCACAAATTTTTTTAAAATAATTGATCACATGGCCTAAAGCCCTAAATCAACTTATATTCAACATATTTATACAACATTTGCCATTATACCTTTTAATTTTTTTTCTTAATTTTGATTCTCTTCTCACCTAATTCTATTTTTGACTTAAATTTTTTTTCCAGCTGAACTCATATTAGATTATAGCAAAAGAAATAACCAATGTTGAGTTACATAATTAATAAAAAAATAATTTATGGAAAACCTTTTAACACAGTATAACAGGAAATCAGCTTTAAAATTCAAAATTTTTGGATTAAAGCAAGGGAGAAATGACTAAACTGACTACAAAGGAGGGCAAACTCGTATGTGAATGGAGAAAATGCTGGCCAACTCGCGGGATCAACAACTATCTTCAGAATTTCAGCGTAATCCATCGCAAACTCTACCTCCAAAATCTGAAGAGAAAGAGAAGAGAAAACATAGCCCAAAGAAGAGCTTTTGTCTCATAATGCAACAGAGAAAGACTATGGTAGACACCACGTCCTCCAAAATTGACTCCTCTGGACCCGTCAGAAAAACGGTACGACCCCAAACTAGTAATTATTTGAATATTTCCAAAATCCATCCACCAAACACTTATAACTAGTGAAAACAAAATATAGAGATAAATGCCTATAAAAAACAAAACCAAAGTGAAAAATTCTTTTTAAAAAACAGAGATTTTACATTTAAAAAAATGAACAAATATTTTATTAATAAAAATAAATATTTTATTAAATAATTTTGTATAGAGTAGTAATATATAAAATGTTTGTTTGATATAGTATTTTTTTTAAAAACCCATCAACAATTTATAAATATTTCTTAAAAAAATCTCATCAGCTTTCATTTATTTGTTCTTCTATTCTTCCTATCTTCCTCCTACTTCTACTTCTCTTCCTACTCCTCTCCTACTCTTCCTTCTATCCCTTCTCATTGTTTTTTTTCTCCTCCTTTTCTTCATCATCTTCATCATCATCCTCTTACTTTTTCTTGTCTTTCTCATTCTGCTTCTCTTTCTTCTTTTCCGTTACTTCATCCTTACACCATATAAATGAATGATTTTTATTGTTTTATATTGTATAATAGTTTTATACCATATATTATAGCAATAATATAGCAAGTAGACTTCCTCAAGTCTCTCCCATCCATATAAATTTTCTAATTATTATTTTTTATTTTGAGTATAATTAATTAAAAGGTTAATGTTGTAAATAGTTAGAGATTTATATTATTCTCCTAATTTCATCAATACACATGCTATTCTCTTAATTAATTTAGGGTTTTGTGCCATTTGACAAATTCTCCCTTAAACAAAAGTCCAGTTGGAAATTTTTGATTTGCAGAAAACTGATATATTTAATAACTTTCTACTCGGGTTCAGATCGAAATGCTTAAATTTGCTAATTATAATCTGCAAAATTCTAGGTAAGCATGCATTGGTTCGCAATCCATTAGTATTGAGTAAAAAGGTGGCATGTTGACTACATATCATACTATTTTTTGGATATTCAAGTTTCTATCCATCACTCAAAATCTAAATTTTATTAAATTATTTACGCGCCTACTTGAAACCGAACTCTAATGGGAAAGACTACACATGCAGAGATTAATCACATGATTTATTTTTTAATTATATAACTATTATTTTAAGAAAAGATTATTATTTATAATTCTTATGCGTACTTAAACTTACGGTTTGAACATATGATTTATATACTTCCTCGATCTTCAAAGCTTATCATCTCTATATAAAGTTGAGTGTCTAGAACATAAGACCAACTTCATTCCAGCTGAAAAACACCAAATATAGTATGAGATTCATTCTAACCCAACTGTATATTTTATGGTAAATTTCTTTTTAGTATTTGGTCCGGTACTGTTCATAAAATATTAGAAATCTGTTATTTTATTCTTATCTATTATATTACAAAATGATTAAATGTGTTGATTGTAGTAAAAAAATTTCTTTGGCATGATAAATTTTATTTTATTTTTAATAATATGATGTTTAAGTTGTAATTAATTTAATTTTTTTTACTATTATAAGTAGTTGAGAACTAAATAAATTTTTAATTTTTAATAGCATAATAATAAAGAGGATTTTAAATTTAAATGATATTATAAAAATAATATTTTTTTAGTGGAAGATTAGTACTGTGTGGAATGGAAAAAGTGAAACACGAGGATACAAAATTTTGTGTTTGGGTCGGAATTGCTTTAAGTCAAATAATTTATTTGAGACGAATTGCTTTTTTGTCATTTTTGAATTCTTTTAGCAATCTATGATATTAAATTTTATTTCATTCTTTACACTGAAAATATATAAAAGCTTTTTATCAAAAAAATATATATATATAAAAGCTAAATATTTTGCTTGTATTGCCAGATTTTTTTTTTCCGCAAAAGGCTTTCATTGATTTTGGCAAAATGTCTTCAAACTGAGATATAGTACAAACAAACTGAAGATGCGTGAGACAAGTTGGACGTCACAGTCACGTGACTGATAATTAAAAGGAACGTGATAGGTTAATAAACTTGGAGAGGAAGACTCAAGGTTGTTAGAAATTTGATTTAGAGATAAGGAAAATATCTAGAAGATCTTATCAAAAGGAAAAAGAAAAATATCCTTTGTGATAAGGGAAATCGGGTGAGAGATTTTAGGGCAAGAGGGTTGTCTCTTGTGCCTATAAATAGATAGGTTAATTGTAAACCTAATTCTCTAAGAACTTAGGGAGAAGTTTTAGAGAGATTAGTAAATTAAGCCTAGGTTATCGATTAGGTTTTTGAAATAGATTTAGGTTGGTTTCTTGAGTAGAATAATTCCAACAAGAATATGTCTTTTGTAAGAAAAGAATATTGCTTAATAAATCATATTTCAAGTGATATAGTCGATTGTTGTTTGCAATTTAGTTCNATTGTAAACCTAATTCTCTAAGAACTTAGGGAGAAGTTTTAGAGAGATTAGTAAATTAAGCCTAGGTTATCGATTAGGTTTTTGAAATAGATTTAGGTTGGTTTCTTGAGTAGAATAATTCCAACAAGAATATGTCTTTTGTAAGAAAAGAATATTGCTTAATAAATCATATTTCAAGTGATATAGTCGATTGTTGTTTGCAATTTAGTTCAATTCTCTGCTTTTTCAATTGGTATCAGAGCGGTGCGCCGCATAACGTTTGTTATTGTTTGCAGGTGTTAAGTCCTGAGGACGAGATGGAGAATTCACAGCAACAGTTAGTTGTCGTTGCAAAAACACTTAAGTTGGATCCAGGCAACTACGGACACTAGAAAGTCCAATGGCTCAGCATATACATGGTATTGATTCTGATGCGTGGCTTGCGGTTGAAGAAGGTTGGGAACATCCTATCGTCAAAGATGCAGATGGTGCTACTATCCCAAAGCCCAGAAAACAATGGACTGCAGAGGAGAAATCGTATGCTAAATGGAATTCCAAAGCTTTGTCAGCCATTTTCAGCTCTCTGCACAGCAATCAGTTCAAAAGAGTACAAGGCTGTAAAAGAGCAAAAGAGGCTTGGGATATTTTTGAAGTAGGCTTTCAGGGTACTAGCAGTTTGAAAAGAACTCGGATTGACATCTTAGCCTCACGATTCGAAAATCTGAACATGGGTGAAGATGAGACGGTTGAAGAATTTAGTAATAAGCTGTCAGCTCTAGCACACGAAGCACTGATCTTGGGCAAAACGTACAAAGACAAGAAGTTGGTCAAAAAGTTCTTAAGATGTCTTCCAACTAAGTTTCATGGTCATTGATCAGCTCTAGAAGTATCGCACAACTCTGACACAATGAGATATGATCAGGTTGTTGGTATGATGCAAGCATATGAGCTTCAGATCACAGCAAAGGAAGAGACCACTAAAGGAAAGAGTATTGCTCTTGTATCTGAAAAAACAGCTCACAACAGGGAGTCAGTTGAAAATCTCGAAGAGCAAGTTGGATTATTTGTGAAAAATTTCCTTCGAAGAGCTGAAAGAGAGAAAAAGAAGGATTATCAGGTGTCTGCTAAGCTAACAGCTGATAGAGACAACTACAGAGCTGACAAACAGTGTCTTGAATGTCAAGGTTATGGACACTTTAAATCTGCATGTCCATCAGCCAAGAGGAAGATGGCTATACAATGTTATGAGTGTAAGGGATATGGACATACCAAGAATGAATGCCTGTCCAAATTAAGTGGAAAATCAGCAATCACAACTCTAAGTGATACTGATAGTGACAGTGACGAGGATGATAACATTCTGAACCACTTTGTATCTCATTTTGGCATTGTGGAAATGGATGACAACAAGGAAGAAGTAGAAAACGCAGACCTTATTCTTGAAGGTCAAAAGGCTGGTGAAAATCAGATTTCTGCTGAACACCTAGGAACTAATACAGACGATTTAGAGTCTGATGACGATTTTGATATGACTATAGAAGATAAGATGAGCATGTTGGTGACATCTTGGATTAAAACACAAGACGAAAATAAACGTCTGACGATGGAAAAACGGGTTGCTGTTTAAAAGCTGCAACAAGCTGAGAATGAACTCAAAGATGTCAAAGCTACGAATGCAGATCTAGAAAGCAGATTGTTTGAGCAGATGAAGCAGATCAGATTGTTGTCTAAAGGAACAAAGGATTTAGACTATCTATTGACTGTTGGAAGAACATCTAATGATAATTCTTGTTTGGGTTATAAGGGGAAGGAATCCGCAGAGATGAAGTTTGTCAAGGCTACTGGTTCATCAGAGAATGTCAAACCCTTGAAGCAAAAAGGTGGAGTACAGCAACAACATCAACATCAACAAGCTGGTCTAGGGTGGAAATCTGAGAAGACTCAGTATTATGGATTGCATTGGGGTCATCCAGTAAAGTGTTGGTATTGTGGCAAAGAAGGGCATATGAGATATTAGTGTTATAAGCTTCAATCTAGGGTTCAGCGAATTTGGAGACAACGAAAGTTTACCTTCAATGGTAAATTCAGAAACCAGATTTGGGTTAAGAAAATGGATTTTTTCTGCAGAGTAGCATTCACAGCTAAGAGAAATGATAATAGTAACTCAATGAGAAAGTGGTACTTTGATAGTGGTTGCTAAAGACATATGACAGGAGAACAAGGTTCTCTACAAGATCTTGAGATGGTCACAGCTGGAAAGGTGACATTTGGTGATGGTGCTAAAGGAATAATTCGTGGCAAAGGGACCACGGGGAGTTCAACAGAACCTAAACTTCGAAATGTTTTCCTTGTTGGTGGACTAAAAGCAAATCTAATTAGCATCAGCCAGCTGTGTGATACAGGACTCGATGTTACTTTTACAAGAACTAAATGTCGAGCTGTTGATGAGAAAGGAGCTGTTCATTTAGAGGGGGTTCATACAGGAAATGATTGCTACATGTGGGTTCCTGGTTCACATTGCATGGTTGCAAAATCAGAAAGTGAAGCTCAGATTTGGCATCAACGTCTAGGTCACATGAATTTTAGGACTATGATGCAGTTATCTAACAAAGAGATCGTCAGAGGGTTGCCAAAGCTTGAAACATATCATCAGTTTGTATGTGGTCCTTGTAGCATGGGAAAACAGGTCAAAACTCAACACAAGTCTGTTCCGGATGTTAGGTCCAAGAGTCTGTTGGAACTTGTTCATATGGATCTGATGGGTCCTATTCAAGTTGAAAGTATTGCTGGGAAAAAATACATTCTTGTTTTGGTTGATGATTTTAGCAGATACACATGGGTGCATTTTCTTCGTGAGAAAAGTGAATCTTTTGATAGTTTCAGGATCTTGGCACTTCAGCTTAAAAATGAACGTCAATGCATCAAGTTCATTCGAAGTGATCATGGTGGTGAGTTTGAGAATGATCTATTCAAACGTTTTTGTTCAGAACAAGGTATTGATCATTAGTTTTCAGCACCACGAACACCACAACAGAATGGTGTTGTTGAACACAAGAACAGAACATTGCAGGAGATAGCGAGAGCAATGTTGCATGGAAATAATTCACCTAAAAAATTCTGGGCAGAGGCTGTTAATACTGCATGCTACATCATCAATCGTGTCTATATGCGAGAAGGAACTACAAAGACGTCCTATGAGTTGTGGAAGGGTAAAACTCCGACAGTACATTACTTTAACGTGTTTGGCTGCATGTGCTACATTCTGAATGATAAGGATCATCTTGGGAAGTTTGATTCTCAGAGTGATGAAGGGATGTTTCTTGGTTACTCAAGTTCAAGTACAACCTTTAGAGTGTATAATCGTCAAACTTTGAGAGTTCAAGAAACAGTGAACATGGTCTTTGATGATGCTTTCACGTTTCGGCTGACATTTCAACAACTTGATGAAAATGATGAGCCTCAACAGTCTGTAGAGTCTAGTTCAGGTGTTCGATCTACAGAATAGGTTGATGTTCCTCCTCAAGTGCATCGGAATCACTCCTCTTAAGATGTTATAGGAGAGATTCAGGAGAGAAGAGTTACACGAGGAAAGCAGATTGATTTCAAACAGCTTGCTAGGAATGCAGCGTTTATGGCTTTCATGGCACAGAAGCAAGAAGCTACTGAATCGATCAAGTATCTTGTTTTGTGTCAAAGATTGAACCCAAGACATACAAAGAAGCCCTATTAG
>OVBA01009691.1:0-10128 GCA_900406435.1 Lepidium aucheri | reverse complement strand
ATATATATATATATATATATATATATATATATATATATATATATATATTTCTAATTCTTTGTGTTCGGATACCACCTGTTCGACGAGTTGAGTTTGTATCCATGTCTCGAGATGAATTTTTGACTTTCGACCATATATTTATTGGTGATTCCGATTATAATTCGGAAGGTTTATCAAAAAAATTTGGTGATGAAGAGTTCGATTTTGGACCGACGAGCAAGGGGTTTCAGAGGTTGAAAAGGTCAAACACACAAGAACGAGAATTGGAAGCTGATGTCTCGCAATTGAATGTGATGATCATCAGTCATTGGTACGTCGATCATCTAGTTTTAGCTACGAGAATATGGTCGACGAACACCAATATGCTGGGATAAAGGCTATGCTTGATGAATTCGAGGGAAACATTATTCAAGGACCAATTATGTCCTCTTATGTGTCGAGCGAAGGTTCGTGGTCTGGGGTCTTAGCTTATGATTCAGCTAAAATTCATGAGAGGGAAAGTAATGTTGGAGACATGGTGGTTATTAACCATTTTTTTCTATAATACATCGACATGACCAAGGGCTGTTAGATAAGAGATACGGGAGAGCAGTAGTTTAAGGGCGTGGTTAGAGTCTCTTGTAGGTTCAAAAAATCTAAGTACCAAAAAACATGTTTGCCTATTATTTGAGAAGTGTAATATTGGCGCTAGGATTGATTTTCTTATTCCAACCCCTCTAGATCGTTTGTGGCGCGCTCCATCGGATTATGTCTGTGTTTATGAGGGGTTCTTTGTATGCGGTCTTTGTCTTCCCTTCCCTCGTCTGCTCGTCCCCTATTGTGATGATTTCAAGATGGTGTTTACTTACTTGGCTCCAACTTCTGTCCATAATATGCTGGTGTTTTCTGAGATGGCAAATGTGGTGTCGCGGTAGATTATCATTTTTTGGAGGAAGTTTTTCTTCTTTCCCGCCGTAATGATTACTGTGGCGCTAATTATTTAAGCATGAAGTCTAAGTTCAAGATTATTTGCGGTCTTCCAATCAAACTGTATAATTGGAGACGTCGGTTCTCCTACCTTAGAGTCAACGAAGCCACTTTTGCTTATTTTAACCGAATCTTTGGAATGCATTTGTTGGTCTTATTTTGATATTTCTCTATTTTTCTTTTTACTGTGATTCTAACTTGTTGAAATAACTTTTACTCTTTGCAGTGAAGCACCTGGTTGATTGTTCGTTGCATCCAACATTTCGAGTAGAAGTTGATCAAATTCGGTACTTATACCACCAGTGGTTCCGAGCTGTTTTGGAAGCTCTCCTTTGACGAAATGAGCGGTGTGTGAATCAAGGTGTGTTTGCTAGTGATACTTAATTTTCTTATTTCTTTGTGTTTATTTGATTAAACCTTTTGCTTATTTGTTTTTCTTGTATTTGTCAGACATCTGTTCGTCAATGGATTACTCAAGTCATCTTCGTGAGTTTGCTAAGAAGGGAGGAAGGGATTCCAATCATCCAAAGAGTTCTCAACGAAAATCCCTAAAAGGGAAAGAAGTGGGTGATTCTTCACGGAAGCATACGCCGTGTGTTTCCATTAATATTCCTAAGATTACTAGATTTCTTGATCGTTCAAGAGATACACCTAAGTATCCTTCTCGCAGAGACTTGATCCAGTGAGTCCATTATAATTGAGTTATTTTGTTTTTGGTGTTGAGGGAGCTATGTCCTATGCAGGGTAGGAATGTTTGCTTCAGCTGGGGCGAGGGCCTCTGATCCGTGTGATAGCGAGAAGGGAGTTTTTCCACTTGTGCTTCTAGGGGTCATTATGTAGCTTGAACAAAAAATTTCAAATTTAATAGATATAAATTGTGATCCATTGTCGGTTACTATTTCATATGGTAACCTATGGCGACATATAATTTTCCTCCATATGAATTTTTGGACATCAGAATCTTGAATTTTGCCGTATGAGTCTGCCTTAACCCATTTAGTGAGATAATATGTTAGAACTAAGACAAAACGTTTGTTTTGAGCTGGAGGAAGAGGTTCGATGAAATCCATTGCCCATCTCATAAAAGGATATGGTAGAGTGGCGGACATGAGGAATTCTACTGAAGAGTGTATCATTGGTGCATGACGCTGGCATGCTTTGCATTTAGCGAAATTTTTTTCACAATCTGAGTTTATTGTGGGCCAAAAATAACTAAATATTCTGACCTTATATGCTTTTGATCGTCCTCCTGAGTGAACTTCTTGCATGACTCTTCGAGTCTCCTTTCCATATATGCAAGTAAGTAGGGATCCGTCGACACTCTTTCATATAGGTGCTCTTTATGTAATGTATAATGGGCACTTTGAACTTCTAGTCATCACGCGACCCATCGGTCTTTGGGTGTAATTTCGTCGGCTAAGTAGAATTTTATGTTAGTACGCCAATTTACCGGGACTTTCTCATAATGACTCTTTCGGGTGTTTCCTCTACAGGCTCATCTTCTTCTGTAATCGTGAAACATGCTCTCTTTTGCTAGATTTATGTTTGGGGTTTTGATGCTTTTGACGGGAATTATTCTATGGTGGTCTGGGCCACCAATTCGTCTGTCGATGTGTTTTCACTTTGCGATATTTTAACTAGTTTGAATTTTGGGAGTTTCTGGGTTAATTCTTGAACAAGCTTGAGGTATGCATTAATATTTTCTTTCTTTGCATCGAGCTCACCATTAAATGCTTGCGAAAAGCTGTGAATCACAGTATGCCACTATTCATTGTATTCCTAGTGACTGGGCTAGCTGTAATCCTGCTATAAGAGCCTCATATTCGGCTTCGTTATTGGATGCCAAAAACATTAGTCTGAACGATTGCTCGATAATGCTTCCTTGCGGCAACACTAGTCGGATTCCAATTCTGTATCAGTGTGTGGATGATGCCCCATCTACATATAATGTCCAATTCCCTTCCTTATGTCCGCCAGTTTCTAACTTAGGCGATAGCTCAATCAAGAAATCAGCCAACACTTGAGATTTTGCGCTAGTTCTTCCTCTAAACTCTACATAGTACTCGCTCAATTGTATGGCCTATTTTGTAAGTCTTACTGATTGGCTAGGACTATGTAAAATGGTTCGAATGGGATGGTTGGTGAATACCACAATAGTGTGTGATTGAAAGTAGGGTTTAATTTTTTGGCAGATGTTACAATTGCTAATGCGAGTTTATATGCTGCCGAGTATGTAATTTTTGCGTTGTTTAATGATTTACTGATATATAATATGGGTTTTTGCTCTCCCTTGTCTTCCGGAACCAGAACTCCGTTTACCGAATTGCTTGACACTGATGTCTAGAGATACAATGTTTCGCCGTTTTCTAGTTTTGATAAGATTGGGGGTGTGGACAGGTAATTTTTAAGTTCCGTAAAGGCAGATTCACATTCATCATTCCATTAAAACTTCTTATTATTACGCAATAACTTATAAGTCGCAAGAAATCTATCAGTGGATCGTGAGATAAACCAGTTTAATGTCGCGATCTTCCTTGTGAGTCGTTGTACTTTACGTTTGTTCTTTGGTGAAGGGAGATTTATAATTGTCTTCATCTACTTCGGGTTAGCCTCGGTTCCTTGTTTGGTGACGATGTAACCAAGAAATTCTCGGCGAAGGTGCACTTTGTTGGGTTCAATTTCATTTCATACTGGTTCAGTGTTCAAAACATGCCTCTAGATCCTTCAGATGATCTTCATCCTTTGCGGATTTGACTAACATATCATCTATATAAACCTCCATGGTCTTGCTATCTGACTTTTAAACATTTTATTGACCAACCATTGGTAAGTGGCTCCTGCGTTTTTTAATCTGAATGGCATTACTCGGTAGCAATAAATTCCACGTTCAGTAACAAATGAAGTCGTTTCTCGGTCATCAGGATGCATACATATCTGGTTGTATCCAGAAAAGGCGTCCATGAAAGACAATAACCCGTTCCCAGATGTTCCTTCGACTATTTGATCAATTCGAGGTAAAGGGAAGCTGTCTTTTGGGCATGCTTTGTTTAGATCTGTAAAATCTACACACATTCGCCATTTTCTATTTTTTTAGGACTACGAGGTTGGAGAGCCATTCTGGATAAAAAAACTTCTACAATTGATCCTACCTGTAATAACCGGTCAACTTCATCATTTACTGCTTGTGTCCGTTTGTGTCATAGCTTTCTCCTTTTTTTGCTTGATAGGTTTGAAAGTCGGATCGGTGTTGAGCTCATGAGTGATTATGTATGTGCTTATTCCTGTCATATTTGTAGTTGTCCAGACAAATGTTGAAACATTTTTTTTGCTTTTACACTTGGCGCGAGTTTAGAGCCTATCCCAACGCATTTCTTTTAATCCATAGGATCGATGTTAACTTGTTCAATCTTGTCCAAGACGTTGCTAATATGTTTTTTTCGTCGGGACTTGCGATCATATAAGTTCATCCCTTATTTTTTAGCTTATGTTCTGTGATGAAGCATGTTCTGGCCATTTGCTGGTTTCCTCAGATAGTGCATATTCCACTATTCATTGGGAATTTCAAGCATTGATAGTAGGTAGATGGAACTGCCTTCATCGTGTATATCCATGGAGTTCTTAGTATCGCGTTCTAAATTGCCGGTTTATCGATAACGAGAAATTTCACCCATATGCTTGTTCCTTCAAGAAAGACGGGTAACTTAACTATTCTGAGCGTCATCGTTGTATCACCGTCGAATCTCGTTAGTGGGTGAACTGATTGTTTTATTTCTTCATCTTTTAGGTCCATACGCTCTAAGGTTTTCTTAAAGATCAAGTCAACCGAACTACTGGTGTCGACAAAAACTCTAGACACTTCACAATCTGAGATTCTGAGTTCAATGACTAGAGGATCATTGTGTAGTGTGGCAATCCTGATTATATCTTCTTGTGTGAAGTATATGTTTTGGTTGGGAGTCCATGTAGTCTGCCTGTTTTCATTTATTTGACTCTTATGTTTCCACTTCATCCTAGCTGCTCGTTCGTAGATTTTAATTGATCAAACTGAATCATTGCGTGTAATGAGACCTCCGATTATCATGTTTACTCGTTTCTTAGGAGGTGGTAACTTGTCCTTGTCGTCTTCCCGTGTTCGCTTTCGAGCAGCATGCTCTATTGCATTTGCCTTCGTGGTATTGCCAAGCTCTTTTGTATAACGCCTGTTATCTTTTGTTGACCCCACATCATCACTCTTGTTTTCATGGAGGCTTGTTTTTATGCCATCTCCTGTTGAGTTCTCCTTTTGATATTTTTCTAGGAGCATTCGTTGTAATTGCTTGCACTGCAATGTCGGATGGCCAAACCCCTTATGATATTTCCAATAAGCTTGTTTGTTGATAGATTCTTCCTTCTTATTCCATCGCGGGTTTGGCCCCATGTGTTCAGGAGTATGTGGAGGTGAGTTGATATTGAAAGCATTTACCTTTTTTCCTTTATATCTTTTGTTGTTTTGTTGACGGGATTCTTTATTTTTGTTCTCGTCTCGCATATTGGGTGTTTTTCTAAGTGGGGGTTTACTGAATCAAGCTTTCCTATCTTCGACTTCAGCGAACCTCGTGGCGCGGTGGAGGTCATCTTCTAGAGATATGGGAACATTCATATATAGATCATCTTTCAAGTTCAAATTTTTGCAAAGGCCGTTATGAAGATCTAGAATTGCTATGTCGTCCGAGACTATTACTTGTGATACTATTGCCTTAACTCATTCTAGATATGATCTTAATGTCTTGCCAGCGCCTTGGAATATTGAATATAGGTCCGCACTGGTCATCACCCTTTAAATATACATCGAGTAATGCTTTAGAAAGGCTTTGGACAATTGTTTAAAGCTATCAATCGAGTATGGTTCTAGGTTTGCAAACCATACCAAAGAGTCTCCGGTCAAGCTTTCTATGAACATCTAGCAGTACCCTGCATCATATTCTTATGGGATGTATTGGACTCTTCCCATCACTACTCCGAATGCCGTCAAGAATCAACTTTGATCAGATTTTCCATCATATGTGGGGTACTTTATCTTTACGTTGTGTTGAACTTTATTCCCTAGCAATCTCTTGGTGAACAGAGTGTTTTGTGCATTAGTTAACATTTGGTCAATTTCTGAGGCCAAGTTTGTTGCGTTACATAGTCGCGAAGTCATTTTTTTTATATCTTCTTACATTGCTTTTATTGCATCTGCTTGATCGTCTTGTTGAATGAGTGCTGGAGAGGTGAGCTGCACCGGTTTGGCTTGCAATGTTTTGTACCCAAGGTTCTCAATTTTTTCCAAAGGTCCGTTCACACTTCTCGTATGTCCGCTGGTTGCAGGTTATGAAGAATACATAGGTTCGGAGATTCCTCGAGTCGGGCTCTCTGCTGCGGAGATTGATTTATACTTGTTGAATTTGGACGAACGCGTGTTTCTTCTAATGCCATAATTTTATTCTGAAATACCTCTAACATTTCATGTGTTCGGCCATTCGTTCTTCTGTCTTCCTTAATATGGTTTAGAGAAGCTAAGGGACATCTGCATGTTTATCAATTGCATGTGGTTGCGCGGTTTGGAGGTTCCCTTGTTCAAGTTGTTGAATTTGGGTGTCTTTTTTTATCGCGAGTGGGTTCACCTATGTTGCTGATATTGTTCGTCCTATTTTTCTTCTATTAATTGTGCTGGTTCAACGCTCGCTATTATTTCAATGCGTTTGTCGGTTGTCATTTTGATCCCTTGCGCCAGAAAATTCCCATCCCCATAAACGGTGCCAACTGTTGATGCGTGAATTAGCACAACCAACTTTAAAACTTGTGACTTTGGTTAATATTGTACCGATGTTTGTTAATTTGTATTATTTAGTTCAAATGTTGGGTTGAGAGTTCTCATATTGAGATCTAAAAATCTAATTTACGAACCCTTGTCTTTTCCTCTTAATTAAAGTAGTTACTCTTCCACTTTCTTCTAAGTGCTTCTGTTTAATCAATAATTTCTTCAATCCAATCACTTTTGTTCTTCAAAGTTCCTTAGTTAATCTTCAATATTGTTCCTTCTTCTCCCAAGCTTGCTTGTCCCTTTCTTCTTCATGTGTTCTCTTTTTATAAGCAATTTTGGGAAGGGTTTAAGATCTTTAGTGGAATACACGTGTTGTCTCTTGGTACATGCGTCATTCTGCATGTCTCTATTGTGCTCCGTGTGTAAAATTTCGATGACAACTGTCGAATTTCGCAGAACTAGTGGCGATACAGGTGTCATTCTGCATGCCATTTTGAATCCTTAACTTATGGTCGGTCATTTGGGCTTAATTTTCATGGGAGCCGATCGGGTCTTAAACTCAGATTTTTTTTGCAATATATATCCTACCCAAATATTCTAGTGGGCCTAGATCCTAATTGGTCCGTGCTCATTCTGGCCCATACACTCTCCACTCTTCTTTTGTGGACTCTCTCTCTTGACAGCCTTTCAACTACAACAAGAGAAAGACACATTATAAAATCAGACCAAAGAACATAGCTTGAAAGTAAATCTAAGAAAATGAACTATGGTAGAAAAGTCATCATACACTTGCTTTCTTTCTCTCAATGTTGTTTCCTCTTTAACGTGCTTTTTTTTTCTCTTTAGGTTTTTTCTTTAAATCTCCAAGAATTACCCTCCTACGCTAAAAAGAAAAGTATCATTAGTATTTGTTTTTCAATTGGAAGTGGTGCACATTGTGGTTTTCATTTCCTTTAAGAACCTGATCCTTGGTAGAAAACTTTATACACGTTTCAGCAATCTACAAAGTAAAACATCTCTTATATAATAAAAGCGTAGCATTACCTTAAATACCGTGTTATATTGTCTTTTTTGGACTAGGTTGTATTGTTACTAGAATATATTATCACATAATATTTGTCACACAATTATATCTTGATAAGATTCCATAACTAATTAATTAATTATTATTATCTAGATTAAATATTATTAATTAATTAATTATATTCTGATTATTATTAACACATCTTGCCTACTTTGAGATTATCTTTGAAATTATTCTATTACAATTTTTAATCTTTTGAATAATTATATTCCTAATCCTAATCGATATCTATTAAAAACAATCTTCTTAATCCTAATAGAAAAACTAATAAACAAGATCTATTTAAGACCCACCCTAGGACAATTATCACAATTCTCAAACGATTCAATATAATAAAGATTGTAAATTACTTGATTTGTTTTGATTGGCCAATTTATCTAAATTCATTAATTTAGCTTTTTGTTTAGATAAGATTATTCTTAAAAACTAATTATTTATTTTGATTCAATTTCAATAAAAACATAAAATTAAAAAGGAAAACTTAACCATTTGAGATTTGATATTTGTTGGTGTTAAAAAGTCTCTAACCAATTAAGATTTGATTTTGTTTGTTAAAAATAAAAGTTTAACCAATTAAGATTTGATTTTTTGTTGGTTTAGAAAGACCAATTACAATTTGATTTTACTGGTTTTAAAAAAGAAATCTTTAACCAATTAATATTTGATTTTTATTAGTTTTTTTTAAAACAAATCGTTTGTTGACATTTAATAAGAACTTTAATACGATTTTGTTTGTTTTAATAAATAAGTATTTTTGGATTTTAATAAGAAACTTATTTTAGATATTATTGGTCAACGCAATAAAAAACAACAAAAAATAAGGTATTGAGAGCGTTAACAGATTCATATATTTTATATTAAATTTTAAAAATTATCTCTTGATAATATTTGATAAAATTCCTTAACTAATTCTTAATAATATCTTTATCTACATAATATTTCCAATTTGTTTTAATTTTAAGATAAACGATTTATAACTTATATCTCTATTATAATAAAATCGTAACAATAAGTTTTTCCGTATCTTTATAATAAAATAATAGAGATTTTAAATTTTAGATTTTTTTGATTGATCGATTTATCTTAACTGATTAATTTGTCTCAGTAAAATTTGTTTAGATAACTTGTCACATGATTTGGTCTTATCTCTATCTATTTGTAGCAATAATTTTTTTTTGATTTCGTTAATAGAGATTTTGTTTATGATTTGGTAACTTATTTGAACCTTAATTTGATTGATTGTATTTTTCAACCTTAATTTAATTTTATTAGTTATAGTTATTTTACCAAATATGTTAGTTTAGATTATAATAAGATCCTTAGTTAAACAGATTTTGTTTGTTAAATTAGGATAATATCATTAATTCAATAATTATCTAAATATCTTATATTTAATTCGATAATTGGATTTAAAGTCACAAAATTTGTTTTGATTGGTTAATTTATTTAAACTAATTAATTTATATTTTTGTTTATATAAGATTATTTTTTAAAATAAATTATTTGTTTTTAATGGATTTCAATAAAAACATACAATTAAAAAGAAAACTTCAACCAATTAAGATTTGATTTTTGTTAATTTAAAAAAGAATTTCATACCAAATAAGATTTTAATTTTGTCTGTTAAAAAAGGAAATGTTAACCAATTAAGAATTTATTTTTGTTAGTTTAAAATGAAATCTCTAACCAAATAAAATTTAATTTTTAATGGTTTTTAAAAAAATCTTTAACCAATTCAGATTTGATTTTTTTGGTTTAAAAATAAATCTTTTGTTTGGATTTTGATAAAAACTTTCAGATGAGTTTGTTTGTTTTAACAAATAAGTTTGTTTATAATTTCATAAGAACTTTAATTTAAAAATTATTGTTCAACACAATAGAAAACAAAATATTTTTTATTGAAATATTCCTAATTCAGATCCAAATACCTTATATTTAAGGGAAATCAAACAAATAATATTCCTAATTCTAATAGAGCAAAATTTTTAATTGAAATATATATAAAAATATCTCGGGACAAATTTAACAACACCAAAAAAAATTTGTACTCTTTTTTTTCTCTGGATTTTTCTTTTACGTCATCGTGTACTTCTCTGAAATTTTTTCATTGAAACCATACAAATAAACCTGGAGGATTAAAGTTAAAATTCTAAAACTCTAGAAAATATACAGTTAAATACATGTTCAAACGATTGATATGGTTCTTTATGATTTTAAGCTACATAATTAATAATTTATCTACGTGAACATTTTTATAATAATTTAAAATATTTTCTAATTAATTGATATATATATA
>OVBA01009690.1:0-10131 GCA_900406435.1 Lepidium aucheri | reverse complement strand
TCAAGAGAGATCTGATTTGGGCCAAAACCCAAAGCTAGCGCTAAGGAAATCTGAGACCAAGTGTCACATGAGAGATGGTATTGATCCACCAAGGAAAGATCTAGCATGTGAATTGATTCATAAGATGTATTGGGCTGGAGTTTAGGCTTTTGATCCAGCATGATCGCGACTAGTGTCGTAATGGATTAGCCGGATCGGAAAGGGGTCTTCACCATGAGAATGGGTGGATCTAACTTGTCCCGGTCTAGAGATCGCACTATATAGCTTGGCGAGGTTGGATCGGCGAGTTTACCGCCGATCAATCACCTCCTATCCTCTAGATTCATGTTTATTAACCTAGATTTATCCATTATCATTATCTTGCTCTGTTTTATGATCTGTTCTCTGTTTTGGAATGTTTTGTTCTGTTTTTATTTTGTCTCGTAGTGTATTTTGTCCTTTGTGCTAGTTTGAGAGCTTGCTAGAAATATAGCCTATCTTTGTGACAGATCGATAGGTTATCTGAACTAGAACTTAGTACTAGAAAAGTTGTTTACATGCATTCACTGAGTATTGGTTCGACAACCCACTTGCTTACCACTATCCTCAATGATTTGATTCTATAGATGAAAAATCTTATTATCAATACCCAACATCTATAAGGTCTTAGACAAAATCCTTTCAAAGATAGAGAAAAGCGGCAAGAACTTCATCGCAACCAATCACCAGAGAATGAAAATTAGAAAGAACCTTCCCTCTCTATTCTCTCTCTATTCTCTAAGGTTTTCGCTTAGTAGTTGTGTTTCTTTTTTTCTTTTGGTTTTTCATTCTTAGGTCTACTCTTGGTATAATTCTGGTGATCTCGTAGATTTTCTAAAGCCTTGATTTATTCAGAAGCTCTTGATTTTTTGGAATTGATACAATGCTTTCTTTGACATAGTGATTCCCGTTAGATTGATTCTATGATCTTTAATTTTTTGGCAGCACACTGATTTAGTCTGCAATCTTTTATTCTTTTGTCTCGTGGACCGCTATGTTTTTTAGACCCGTTTCTTCTTTTCAATAGTTTTCATTTTATGGGCCTAAATTAGAAATTCATCCACTAACAATTATCTTTTTTTTGGTTAAGAATAATTGAATCGACAAGATCCAATTCATCATAAAAATTATCTAACTGAAAAATTGGATGGAACTTGAACTCACCAGGTAGTACCAATTAAATTAGAGGCAAACCAGCTTTTTTTCGACAATTATGTCATGTTTTTTTAGTTGCTCATATTTAAAGATCATATTTTTTATAGTCGATAAATAATTAATGAGTATTTCGGCTGTATATACATATCTAAATCAAAAATTAAGAATTGGTCTTCCCTATGATTTCTAGCTCTTTTTGATCAATATAGGTCTTTTATACTCCTATTGTCTCTCAATGCTCTTTCTTCTCTCTATCGTCTCTCTCTAATTTCTTTCCGATTCTCTAAGCCTTTTTTTTCTCTTCGTCTTTTTTTCCTTCATCTAAAACTAAAGCTTTTGATTCCTATTTTAAAATCTCTTGCTCTTTCAGTTGGAAAAAGTTCAAATAAAAATTTGACCCATCTCGAGGATGGGGTTATCAGAGAGAAAATTCAAAAAAGGTTTGATCCATGATTAGCCCTGGACATATTTTTTGAAATCCAAACCTGAACTCGAACCTAACCCGAAATACCCAATACCAAACCAAAATACACAAAATATCCGAACTAGTTTTTGATTATGAAAGTGTGGGTATTTAAACTCGATCGGGTAAAACCCGAAACCCAAACGGGTAACCAAAATACCCGAAATATATTTATAAAAATTAATTATATATATACTTTTAGTTACAAAAATATTAAAATTATAACTATGAACTAAATATACTAATCAGTTTAGAATCAAAATAATAATAAAAAACTAAAAGATTAAAACTTTTAATGAATTATGACTTTTTAAGAGTTTTTTTTAATTCTTTTGAAAATGTTCAGATTAAAAGATTAATAAAAAAATTTGGATATCCGAAGCCGATCTAAACCCGACCCAAAATAAAGTAGTTTATAAGAACCACACCTGATCCGAATCTAAAATTTAATACCCTAACCCGACCCAAACCCGCAAAAAATACTCGAATAGATTTTATATAGGTAAACCCAAAATACACAAAACCCAAAATACCTGACCCGATCGGGTTCGCGTCACCCGGATGCCCAGAACTATCCACGATTTGGCTTTGTTTACAAGCAGAGATCGTCTAATTGGGTTTCAGTGGTTGTTTTGGACGCATCTATGGATTCTCTATCAACTCTAAAATTGTTATGAATTTCAACTTCCAAAATGACAAAATCTGTTTGGTCACACGATTTGGCCTTTGTTTATTTTTCTCCACCGATTTGTGGGGTTGTTCTTCAAATATGTCATTTTCTCTTTGTATTTTTAGAAAGTGAGGGCTTTATTGTTTATCTTTTTGTAATGTCATGGGTTCTACTTTTTGGATGTTAAATATAGTGTTATCCTCTCCAGTGGATCTTGCTTGCTAAGATTATGTGTTCTGATTTTGTAACTAATCTGAGTTGGGTAACTAGTATGATCACCGTTGTAGCTTCTGAATATATTCTTATCAGGCCTTAGGTATTGTCTGCTAATTTGATCTTGCGTGCTTTGTAGCATGTAAACAATAGTCTTACCCCAATTCTTAGTTTTTTGCTTGCTAAGTGTCAACATGTTTGTTAACTATTACTGGTTAGTTAAATGCAAAGTCGTAGATTATAAATCTTTTTTTTTCTGACACATCGCACTTGACTAGTAACTGTTTCTTTGTCTGCTACTCTTCCCTAATTTCTTGGAGTTTGCGTGCTAAGTGTCTAGATGTTTGCTACCTAATGCGAGTTGGTTAAATTCTGAGATGTAGTCTCTAAATCTATTCTAATCATTCATTAGTGATTAAATGGTAATTGTTTCTTTGTGTTCTAAGTAATCTAGATGTGCTAATTGTTTCTTTCAATGCTAAGTGATTTATTGCTACAAAGTTACACGCTGACTCCGCTAAATCTATTTTTATCTGGCGCTTATCGATTGGATGCTAATTTTGATTTTGCGCTGCAGAACACGTGTTGGTTAAGTCCCCATATGTAGTCTCTAAATATATTATTACCAGTTCCATATTGTAGCCGCTAATTTCTATGTATTTATGACTTCTGTGTGTAACCGGTAATTTTTGTGTATATTCGCTAACATGCCCTGTAGCCGCTAGTTGCCATACAGTTGCTGCTAACTTATGTGTGTAGCCACTAACTTCTTCAAATATGCAATCAATCTTATTAGTCTCTAACTAGATATTTACCCTATTCATCGTCCATACATGCTAAGCGCTTTCTTGTTTGTAGCATGCTAAGCTCTCATGTGTTGTATATTGCTTGCTAATTTACCCGTACTTGCTAATTCTTCTCTTAATGGATAAGAGAATTATTCTATGTTTGCTCACATGTGGTTTAGTCGGTTCCTTTATAAATGGGTTTTAAACTATTTTGTTTTGGCTTGTCTGATAACACTCTGGGTAGACGCCAACTTCTCTAGCTTTTAGTACTTCTACATACATTTTATGAAATTAACCTTATTATCCTCTAACTATATATTTACATGTATCATTGTTCCATACACGTTAAGTACTTTCCCGTAGACACTAACTTCTGTGTGTTTATTATTTCTACCCATGTTTTGTGAAATCCACCTTATTATTCTTATCTAACTATATATTTACCTGTATTTCATATACATAATGAGTCTTACATATGCCTCATTAACATAATTGCAGAAAGTTTCTTTTAATATACCTAATCGCCATTAAATATACATGTGGGCCAGGGTTTTTTGAAAGCCAAATATCACTATTTCGGCCAAGATCACCTCTGTCACCTTGGCCTGAAGATAGTTATTGAATTTCAAAAATAGAATGTGTACTTTCTATGTTTTGGGTTTTTTTTTTGTCTCAACAGTTTTTTTATATTAATATTGGACCAAAAGTAGTGGTCTAGTGAAACTTGATTCCTAAATTTGTAAATGTGCGTGCTATATAATGGATTTACCGTCTGCACTGACTAACGAGAGTTGCTCTAGATTTCTTATATATTAGGATGCTACCCGCGCTGAACGCACGGGATTACATGATGTTCGAGATTTTAAGTTAGTTGTATAATTTAATTAATACAAAACATATGTTGGGAATATATTTATATAGTATGTCAAATATTTGATATTTTTTTGAAATATAACAACCAATACGTTTAGGGGCAGATTTATTAGGAGTTCGAGATATTAAGTAATTTGTAAACTACTGTCAGGTAAATATTTATGTTGGATATATATATATATATATTTGTAAAACATTTGGTATTTATTGAAATATAATAATCAATATGGTTACGTGCGAGATTATTATATGTTCGAGATGATAAAATTTTTGTATATTTTGTATGTAAATCATTATGTTGGAAATATATATTTAAATATTTGATTAAAAATTTGGTATTCCCTTAATTATAGCATCCAATATAATTAATGTTATATACCTATTAAAACGAGGTATGATATTTGAAAGTTTTTTTTTCAAACTTGAAGTATGATAAATAAAGAAGATGTAGGAATTTTGTTTAATAGAAAAATTAAATTAATAAAAGAATCATATTAATAAAACTTAGACGAAAACTATGTAGGTAGTAAGACAAAAATTATGTAGGTAGTAATTATTTAAAATTATTATCAAGAAAATACATATACAGAAAAAAACATAATGTTATGACAAAAAAAAACATAAAGCAATCTTTAAGCAAATTGTTGATCCCTTGTTGAAGAAGATGAGATTGTACAGAGGACATCAGTAACTGAAGCCATAACACTCAATGCTGCTTTCAAAACATCTTGAGAGCAACCCGGTTTCACTATCGTCCTCACTTGATCCAAATACTCCTGCAGTTTCTTAATTCAGCCCTTGTAATCTTGGTCTTCTACACACAGAATTACTGCCTTTGCATCTGAACCAGGACCATCATACTGAAGCGGTCCTGGGTTTCTGTACATATTTTCCATCAAGAATTTCAGCGCATTTTATCTCAATAGTCTGTAAATCATTTAACAAACCCCAAAAGCCAATCACTTGAAGTTATTCTTTCTTAATGAGCGTATATGAGAGGTTCATTGGGAAACTTACTCGTATGCTTTGCCTTTTAAGTCCTCTAAAGCTAGATGAATTACAGGTCTACCAATTGAAGTGCCACCAGTGTTTTGGGACCAATGCTTTACTATCATCATTGCCTAAAGGTTGAACAGAGAACAGTGAGGAAGAATAATATTTGGGAGTTGAAATCATATATTAAACAAATAAGTGAGACAAAATTCAACTCTAATCGGTGCAGCTCCGCATTTCCATTTGTTTACACGATTCTTTAAGTTAGTCACTGTTGCCATGTAAACGGTCAAACCAGCTGCTAGGATGTGGTAAAATATATGCCCAAGAACCTGCAAGTATGTCAAAACAAATTGTGTAAATATTAGGAAAATATTGAAGTTGCATACTTGCATTAGCATTGTAGTGAGTTGGCAATTACATACAAAGGCATAGTGTCGCAATTGAATTTTGATGGTAGAGATCCACGAGCTTGGTAACCAAAAAAGTGGGAGATAGCATTGAATTTCTTCCCTTTGTATGTCCCTTCTTTCTGTCATGTTAAAAATTACTACTAGAGACAAGATTGATTATTTTACATCATGAAATGGACTATTTTACATCAAATGAAAAACTTAAAAATTCAGGCAAGCTTATTAATATGTAGGTAATTTGGATTGAGATCAGTAGAAAGAAAGCACCATACCATGCGCCTGTTGATTTCAGTCTCCACGAGATAAGCAAGAAGGTTTTCCGTCTCAATCTGGAGAAGAAAGTAAATGAGCAAAAATAGGATCCAACTTTTTCTAGCACCATCATGTTCATTCGTCTTACCTGGGATAGCTGAACAGGAGCATCAGACTCGGGATGGAGAGGTAGCTGCAACAACAGAGAACAATTTTATAACTATTCAAATTCGTTTCTAACTCGGAAGAAGAAAGTCCCATGCCAAAAGATTAGAGCCTGTCTCTTATTGAATGTTGAATTGTTTGCTTTGTAGGTTCTCAATAAAAAGATAAAAATTTCTCACACTTATGAACAGTAAATTTGCTGGAGGTTGATTACGTAAGATCCAGCCCATCATATCATCCACAATATTTATTGCACCTGTTTCAGAAAACTAAAGATTTGAAACTCTGTGCATCAATTACTGTAGAAAATGCATAACCTATTAAGGATCCATGAGAAGATATTAACCGAAGGGGGCGTTGTAAGGAGAGATTCCAGTGGATGAGACCACTTGCAAGATTCCCATCAGGAAAGTTTGTTAGATGGCCAACGGCAGAATGGTGAGAGAAACCAGAATAGCCTAACTTCTCCAACGCTTCAACAAGCTTCTTCAGATCACTGATCATGTTGTCTTCGTTGCATTTCACCATTACATTCTTCCCCAAATGATTGTTGAACACAACTTCGATGATCTCGCTCTTTCAATTACAAACCCTAGCCACCAAATTTGATTTACGAAAAAGTAAAATAACTGAAGTTTCTTTTAAGATGAGAGTGGATATGATATAACCACCAAATACGTGGGTTACATAATCTCAGAGAACGTGGGTTGAAAAGAATAGTTTTTTGTGATCGTGTGTTTGGTGTGACTTTTAAAAAGAAGGAATTTTGTGAGTGGGTTTTAAAACAGGTTTTTCGGATTGAATTTAAAATTTAGGGGCTAAAAGAAATAAATTTAAAAGTCCGTTTTGTAATTTTTTACAAACTGAGGTTCAAAGTAAACAAGACCTTCTTTTTACTAAATTTAGATTTTAGTTAAATTTGATAATAATTAATTATGCTTTCTGTTATAGTCGTGTAACATGGTGAAATTACTAAAAATCAAAAAGAAAAAGGAAATTTATTGAAGTAATATCTTTTTGTTATAAAACTAAGGGAATTGAGAAGTGAATTATATGTTATTAATAAACAAGAGTTACATATTTATAGGGGAATACAATCCCATGAATAAGTAAAGTTTTTATAGAATAGGGAATATGTTAAACCGTCTTTAATCTAATGGGCCGGTTATGGAGTCCATCCATATGATTTATAACCCTCCCCTTGGATGACATAACCATGTCTGACACTAAACCGGGATCTCTATAATGCACTGGGGAATGTTGCCTCATTAAAATCTTACCAAGAAAACCCAGTGGGATAAAACCATGGTGAAGGAAAAGAGTACAACACGCACTACTCCCCCTGATTTGAGCATCACTGTAGATCCTTAAGGTCTTTGCATTCTGATTTGATGGATGAGCTTCTGAAATATTGAAGTTGGCAATGATTTGGTGAACAGGTTGGCTGAATTCTCGCTTGATCGGATCTGTTGAACTTTGACCTGCCTGTCTTTCTGCAACTTGTGGGTGAAGAAGAACTTAGGCAGAATATGCTTTGTCCGATCTCCTTGATGTAGCCATCCTTAAGTTGAGTAATACATGCAGCATTATCCTCAAACATAACTATTGGCTACTTATCTTCTTTCATGCCACAATCGGATCGAATATGTTCAGCATGGACCGTAACCAAACACATTCTCTGTTGGCTTTGTGAATGGCTAATATTTCTGCATGATTAGATGAGGTGGCCGCAATTGTCTACTTCATAAATCGCCAAGATATAGCCGTTCCTTTATGCGTGAAAACGTATCCGGTCTGTGACCTAGCTTGGTGCGAATCTGACAAGTAACCTGCATCAGCAAAACCAACTAATCCATTTGTGTTATGGTTAGTGTAAAACAATCCTAAGTCCTTATTCCCTTGTAAGTATCTTAGGATGTGTTTGATACCGTTCCAGTGCCTTTGAGTTGGACATGAACTTAAACGAGCTAGGAGACTCACGGCAAAACATATGTCTGGTCTAGTATGACTAGTCAAGTACATTAAAGCTCCTATGGCACTAAGGTATGGCACTTCCAAACCGAGAATTTCTTCATTGTCCTTCTTTGGACCTTATTGATCGCTGTCCAATCCGAGGCTTCTAACAACCATTGGGCTGGTCAATGGATGGGCATGGTCCATATTGAATATCTTGAGTACTTTTTCAGTGTATGCCAATTGATGCACAAGGATTCTATTAGATACATACTCAAGTTGTAGCTCCAAACAGAATTTGGTCTTGCCTAGGTCTTTCATTTCAGATTGGGATTTCAAGCATTCTACTCTTTGGGCGATTTCACCAGATGTCCCGAGGATGTTTAAGTCATCCACATATACTCCTATGATAACAAATCCTTTGTTTGCAAACTTCTTGATGAAAATACATGGACTGATCGGATCGTTTCTATAGCCTTCTCTGATGAGATAGTTGCTTAACCGGTTATACCACATACGTCCGCTTTGTTTCAGTCCATATAAGGATTTGTTCAGCCTGATGCAGTGTTGATCACGTGACCCTTTCTTATCTTTGAGTTCAATGCCATCTGATAATCTCATATATATTTCATTGTCCAGTGGGCCATAGAGATATGCGGTTACAACATCTATTAACCGCAAATCCAATTTCTCTCTTATAGCCAGACTTATGAGGAATCGAATTATTGTTGCATCACCACAGGAGAATAAGTCTCTTCATAATCAATTTCGAGTCTTTGTGAGAATCCTTGTGCTACAAGTCGTGCCTTGTATCTAACAGCTTCACCAAGTTCATTTCTCTTTCGCTCAAAACCCCATTTGTTTCCCACTGGTTTGACATTAGATGGTGTCCTTAAGATCGGACTAAGCACATCTCGTTTCTTTAAACTATTTAACTCCATGTGTATAGCTTCTTTCCATTTTAGCCAATCTGATCTATGAGTGCACTCTATAGTGGACGTGGGTTTTAGATCCTCTTGCTTATTCGCAATTTTAAGTGCTACCTTATATGCAAATCTATCATTGATGTCGATATCTTTTCTGTTCCATCGAGTACCAGACATGATATAATTAATCGAGATCTCATTATTATCAATCCCTTTAGAACCTTGAGATTCGGCATCCCGAACCTCTTTAACTGGTCTGTTAGGGTTAGGGTCGGCTAAGACCGTGTCCGATATCTCGGGAATCCTGGTTTGATCCATTGCACCTTTGTTTGATTTCCGGGGATTCTTATCTTTGGAACCCATAGGTCTACCACATTTATGAGGTGGTGCAGACACTGTAGCAACTTGGGTTAGTCCCTTTTTGGACATCTATTCGTATTGGTGCATTACAAGCTGGTACGTACGATTTAGTAACTTTCTTTGGGTCAATAAAGGAATCTGGCAATTGATTAGCTAGCTTTTGTAAATGAATAATCTTTTGGAATTCAGATTCACATTCAATAGTCTGAGGATCTTGCCAATTTAAGGATGTTTGATTCCATGAAATTTCCTTGACCAGCTTGTTTGTCTCTTTACCTAAGGATGGATATACCGATTCATAGAACTGGTAATCCACATATCTGGCCTTAAATAAATCTCCTGTGGTCGGCTCAAGATATTTAATAATGGTGGGAGAATCAAATCCAAAATATATTCCCATCCTCCTTTGAGGTCCCATCTTAGTTCTCTATGGTGGTGCGATGGGTACATAGAGTGAACATCCAAATGTCTTAAGATGAGAGATGTGTGGCTCATGACCTATTAGTAATTGGGATGGTGAATATCTATGCTCACTAGATGGCCGAATGCGTATTAGTTCAGCAGCGTGTAAAACAGCATGTCCCCAAGCTGAGACTCTAAGCTTCGACCTCATGAGTAATGGTCGAGCTATCAACTGAATCCGTTTAATGAATGACTCAGCTAGTCCGTTTTTTGTATGTACATGTGCAACAAGATGTTCAACACTTATCCCCCATGGACATACAATAATCATTAAATGCTTGGGATGTGAATTCACCAGCATTGTCTAGACGTATAGTCTTTAATGGAAAATCTGGAAAGTGGGCTCGCAATCTGATGATTTGCGCCAATAACCTATCAAATGCTTGGTTTCTAGAGGACAATAGACATACATGCGACCAGCGGGTCG
>OVBA01009689.1:0-10131 GCA_900406435.1 Lepidium aucheri | reverse complement strand
GTTGCTCTAAAATTTCATTGGAGTTTCTCGCACACTCAGAATTGCCCTATAGCCAAGGACAAAGATGCTATGTCGATCGTCCTTTGTCACTTCAAACACCACGGCTGCACTATCCCCGCGTTTTCTGACATGGCGGAGAGCGCGATTTACTCCGATGTTCTGGACAGTTTTGGACAGGTAGAACAACTTTTGCCAGGTTCCCTACTATTATTGCATATGAAGCCATCACTTATTCTTTTGCAGGCTGTCACAGCTTTTAACCGCTATGTTAGTGTGTGCGAAGCTTGGTTTTTGTCTCCCGTTGTTCATGAACCGAATAAGACGGTTGATACCTTGGCGAGCATGCTCAGCTCTGCTCAAGAAAAAGAGGCTAAAAACACGGCTGAGCTTAAGCGCCTCTCAAGTCGTCTTGTTTCGGCGAACAAGAGGATCTCCAAACTCGAAGGCTTACTGCAGCAGGAACGTCTTGCTCGGGAGTCCTCTTCGGAGATTGCAATTACTGCGGCCACAGAGAATTTGTGGTCTAAGCATCGCAACGATCTTTCTCAACTACAATCTCGCCTTGACAAAAAAGACCAAGAAGGGAAAATAGAAGCAGAGGTTTCTGATGTTGGTGCCCGCTTAGACATGATTGATAAGATGAAGAAGGGAGACCTTGATCTCAAATCGGAGGAAGCTCGCCTTCACGATAAGTTGTCTGGGCTTGAAGTTGACCTTATCTTGGTTTATTCCGATGTAATCGGTGAGGATGTCACTACCGAGCAAGAGCCTTCTTCCTTTGTTCGGAAGGGTTGAACAGAGTTAATTCTTATCGCCGTATGATTGGCGTTTTCTTTTTTGTCATTTTCTTTCTCTTCTTTTTTGTTTTGTTCGTTACTTTTCTTAATTGTATTCGAACGTTGGCGATGTCTTTCTCGCCTTTTGAGTAATAGTTGAATTTTTCGTTCCAAGTGTTTTTATCCAAAACATCCTTGGTTTGCTGCTCGCTAGGTGATCAGTCTAGCATCTCGCAGTTTAATCGTTGCTCCGAACGTAATCAGAGGTTGTTCTTTTGGCAATCTTTGATTTTTAAGTTTGGTTATCTATGAAGTTATTTCGCGAGGTTTTTCTCGCTATCGCCTGTTTTTGGCGTTGTTTTCGCAAAACTTTGCTCGCGTCCTGCCTTTTTTCTCGCCGTGGTTAGGTTTCGTTTATGCGAGCTCTTTCTCACCTACTTCTCTTTTCTTTTGGCGGGACTTTCAAGCCAGCGCGAGTGGAACATCGTTTCGCCTTTCCCACGTGTGTGGCGACAGTTGGTATCCCCCCTTGGATGGTTGACACGCGTCGCACATGTGACGGGTGCTCACCCCACGCGCGTGGTAACTGTAACGTCGTCGCACGCGTGGCTTACCCTGACCCTTGGATGTGTTGTGCTTCCACGTGGCATTCATCCGGCGAGGTGTGGGGATTAGTAATATGACGGGATTAACTGTATCTCTTCCGTCATTTCCGCCATTTTACTTGTTTCTCTCTCGAAAAATTCTCGCACTATCTCCTTCTTCCCTAGTCTTATTTTCTTTCGAATTCTTCAAAGCGAAATCTTTGATTTTTCCTGAATCCTTCGAAGCGAAAGATACTTCCTTGACAATTCTCTTTAATTAATCTTTGATCTTCTTATAAAATGGATAGAAGCTCCGATTCCGAGGATACAGAAACTTTTGAATATGAGAGGAGGGTTCAACCGCTAAAAAGGAGACGGCAGCGCTCGACGCCGTCGCCAGATTATCTGGTTTCAAGCTCGGATGAGGAGCCGGGAGTTTCTTCCAGTCTCGTGGCTGAGAATCTGGCGTATCTGGAGTCGTCGGTGGAAGGAACAAAGATTTTTGGGCCTCATCCTCCTCCCGTGCTAACTCGGAGGATTTTGGCCTTGTTTAGGCAGTAGAATGGGTTCTCGGAAGAGGTGACCACGTTAGTGCCGTGACCTGGGACGTCACCGGAGTTGGTCCCGCGAGGATACTTGTGCACGTATCCCATTTTTTTAAGGAGTGCGGGCTGCGATTCCCGATACCATACCAACTGCTCGCTCTCCTTGATTCCTTGAATCTCGCGCTTCCTCAGGTCTGTTCTTCTTTTATTCAGGCGACCTTGGGGACCCTGACCCTCTCGGTGGAGCAAAACGAACCCCTGTTAGGACAGGACGTCCCTTACCTATGAATGGTGAAGACCAACCCATCCGGTAAGGGAACTTTTTATATGTCCGGAAGGCATGGTCGCAAGGTAGTCACTGATCTGCCGAACAAGGACCATGAGATGAAGTGGGACCAGTACTTTTTCTTCAAAATCTGTCCTGCGAGCATCGGCCAATTCCTGCCGAGCAGGCTTTGAGTCGCTTGGACTCGCGAGACTGGTCGGGCATTTCGCTCGACTTTCTTGGGTGTTCGTCCCGTTTTGGTTTTGTACTAGCTAACCATTTCTTGTCTCTTCTTTGTTTTGCAGGTTTAGGACAAATAAAGTCTCTCGACTGCGTTGTGAAGCTTGCGGAGAGGCTTCAATAACGGGGAGATATCCGGTGGTCTTCTTTTACTCTGGCTCGGATTCAGAGTGCTCTTTCATGTAAGTGTGTGTTGTTTTTTTTAGAGGCTTGTTGTGGCGAGGCTGATGAAATCTTATGGTTTTTGTAGCTCCGCTTGAGGGTGATTTTTTCCAAGTCACCGCGCCACCCCCGAGGGTCTGAGGAAAAAGGAAGAACTCTGTCTCGCCGTCTAACAAGAAGAAGAAGAAAAATCAACGAGGTGAGTCGTCGAAACAGAGATCTTCTGCGAGCATGCCAATCAGGCCTCCTACTCGCCTCTCACGCGACCTGGTGGCTGGGGTTAGCGAGGAACGAGTGAGCGCTGTTCCTCGCCCCAGCGAGACTGTGATGCCCATTGCTCTGAGAACGGAGCACTCTACCGAGGCGTTTCCTGAGGATCCTCCTCCCCGTGAGGAGGAGATGGTGGAGGTTGCTGCTCCCTCTGCAACAGGTACCATGTTTTTATCGAATATTGGGAGTTGCCCTGTTATTAATAGGTTAGATTTTAATTTACTTGTTATTGCAGATCCTTCCCACAGACCAGAAGACATATCCGTGGATCCGCCTGAAGACATGGTTATGGATCCGCCTGCTGGGGCTGAAGGATCTAACATTGCACGAATGGAGGCTGAATCTTCCACTCCCGCTGCTCCCGCCTACACCTGCATGGATATTGGGGCGGTCGAGTTATCCGGCGAGCAGCATGCCGCCGAAGACGAGCATCTGGTCGAACCAGACAATCGTGACGAGGAGATTACTCCTCAAGATTCCGCCCGCGAGGCGACTGGTTCCCGCGAGGAGCGGATCCCCAAAGAGGGTGCTGGAACCAGGAGAGGGGGGCGTCACCCTCGCGATGTCTTGCTTTCGATGAAGGAAACAACTGTTCACCTGCCTCCATTTCTGGAGATGATTTACAAGGAGGAGGTGCAAAACGAGACTAACCATCTACTCCGGGTAACCTCCCAGTTTCCTTGAGTTTGTATATCCTTCGTAGTTAATTCCTTAGTTGATGTAGCTTATGCTTTAATTTGTTTGTTTTGTAGTATATCGTTGCTCGGAATAAGACCATTGCTCGGGTAGAAAGTGACTACAAGAACTTTGTAGATAAGGTTTGCGCGGACCTCCGAGCGGTCATTGAGCAGACCGCTGAAGTTCACGATGCTGAAAAGCGTGAACTCGAACTGGAGAGGGACGTTGCTCTCGCGAAGTTCTTTGCTGAGAAGGAGGTAGCCCGCGGGCTCGAAAAGGAGAAAGAAAGTCTCGCTGCCCGGCTCAAGGAGATGGAGGAGCGCGCGCTCAAAGCTGAAGCGGACCTACGGGATGCTGAGCATGCTTCTCTCGAGGAGACCAATGCCCGCATCCTTATGGAGGAGGCGCTAGAAAAGGAAAGGGCTGCTGGTTTGCAGATTCATGCCAATCTCCGGAGGGAGATGAAGGAACTGGTCGGTAATTGGGCTGAGAAGAAGAAGGTCTTCAAGGACAAGTGGATCCATAAAGACAAAGCTGCTATAGGCGGGCTTAAAGTTAGAGAGGCCATGGCGAACCGTTCCTTACTCGCTCGGGTTGAGAAAGGCGATCTCCAGATCGAGGATGAACGCAAGCTCCTAGATGATTTAGAAGCGGAGGGATATGCCGAGTACGAGGAGGTCTCTGACCCGGAGTTTGATTAGGGTCCTTACTTTATTTTTATTTTGTTTGTATAAAACTTTTATTTCAGCTTAACTTTTACTTTAACTATTTTGGATTCTTTTTATATTTGTATTTTGGTATTTGTATATATTATATTTTTTTTACTTTTGGTGCTGCACTCGAAAGTTGAGCTGCCTACGTACCCGTTTAAGGGATCAAGCTATTCATAGTTCGTAGTAATACTTCATCGTACTCGCAGCTAAGTGTAGAATTTCTTTAAGTTGAAAACATTCCAAGGTCTTTTTTCTGGCTTCTCCGTTTTCGAATATGCTATTCTATACACTCATGTTTGTATTTCTTCGATTACCTTGTAAGGCCCTTCGCTGGGTTGATTTTCATGCCATACGTGTTCAGGATCTTAAAGCATTGGTCCAGATGTTGGATATGATCCTCTGCGGTGTGGCTTTTCACCATCATGTCGTCGATGTATACATCCATGGTCTTTCCAATCTGCTCGGCGAAAATCTTATTCACTAGTCTCTGATAGGTCGCTCCGGCGTTCTTGAGGCCAAACGGCATGACTCTGTAACAGTTGTTCCTTGGTCGGTAATAAAGGATGTTTTCTCTCTGTCGTCGGGGTACATGAAGATTTGGTTGTACCCGGAAAAAGCATCCATAAAGGACATCATCTTGTGTCCGGTGGTGGATTCAACGATTTTGTCGATGTGCAGGAGTGGGTAACTGTCCTTTGGGCACGCTTTGTTAAGGTCGGTGAAGTCCACACATATTCGCCAACTTCCCGATTTCTTTTTTACGACCACTAGGTTGGCGAGCCAATCGGGGTAGTTGACCTCCACGATCGATCCTAACGCGAGGAGTTTCTTAACCTCAGCTTGGACCGCTGCTGCCTTCTCAGGTCCGAGCTTTTGTTGTTTTTGCTTCACGGGTTTATATGTTGGATCGACTTTCAATTTGTGCAATGCGATTCTTATATCTATCCCCCGCATATCCTCCGGTGTCCAAGTGAAAGTCCGCTTGTTTGTTCGCAAAAAGTCAACGAGTTTAGTTTTGACGCTTGAGTCGAGCTCCTCTCCGACTTGGATCTTTCGTTCGGGAAACTCGTCGTCTATGGAGACGCCGCTCGGTAACAACTTCGCGAGCTTACTTGGTTCGAGTGAATGATTCCTACCCCGCATTTTGTTGGGAACTTGACGCATTGGTGATAAGTGGAGGCTACTGCTTGCATGGCGTAGAGCTAGGGTCTTCCCAGTATCGCATTGAAGGGGGTCGGTTTGTCGACGACCACAAACTTTGTCATTTTTCTCACATCGTGGGCGATCACCGGCAACGTAATCGTGCCGAGCAACAGGATGGTATTTCCATCGAAACTTGTTAAAGGGGTCGCGTCACCCTTAATTTCTTCATTGTTGAATCCCATTCGATTGAATGCATCGTAGAATAAGAGGTCTACCGAGCTCCCGGTGTCTATCATAATTCTTGATAATTCAAAGCCTGCAACGTCCAGAGTGATGACGATTGCATCATCGTATGGTTTATGCAGGTGAGTTGTTTTGGACTCGTAGAACACGATAGCGACCTCTGGCACCAGGGGCCTTGTCCCTGTTATGAAGCTATTCTCGGATTTTCGTTGGTGGGATTTTATGGAATTGATAGAGCTGCCGACCAGGCTGGATTCCCCCATGATGTAGTCTATGCGCTTTGGAAGTTGTCTGGTCGCGCCTTCTTCGATTTGTAAAGGAATCGAAGGGTCCTCGAGTCTTTCTCTTCCTTCTCTCCTGTTATCTGCGGATTCATCCGAAGTCCATTTAGTTCGGCGCATTCCTTCCCGCCAACGATTCTCTTTCTTGAGTCGTTGTACTACAACGCAGTCTTCCAAAGAATGACCCTTCCTTTGATGGTAGTCGCAGAATTTGGACGGGTCGTAGGTGAATTTCTCTCTTTTGGTGGGATTTCCCACAGCGTACGAGTGCCGACCTTGGGTTTCCTCCCTTACAGGTTGCTTACTTGCTCTTGGGACGTCCGAAGTTTCTTTCTTATTTCTTTTCTCAAACTCGGCTCTATTCGTTTCTTCCTAGTCAATGAAGTTAGCTGCACGATGAAGAGCATCATCGAGGGTGTCAACGGGATGAACGAATAACTCCTGTCGGAAGCTTGATTTGGGCCAAAGCCCCATTTTGAGCACGCAAATCGCAACTTCATCGGTGATGTTTATGCTTGATGACCTTACTTTCTTGAATCTTGCCACATAATCCTTCAATGACTCGTTGCATTCCTGAAGGGTTGCGAACAAATTATCAGCGGATGTTCGCTTTTGTATAGAAGATTGAAAAGTGTTTGAGAAAACACTGCGCGAGTTGTTCGATTGATCCGACTCTTAGCAAGGAGAACCACTCTAACGCTGGTCCGGTTAGGTTTTCGGTAAAAATCTTGCAAAGCCCTATATCCTTTTCCTCGTCGCTATAATGCGCTTTTACCGCAGTGAATTGGAATATCCTTAGGTGGGCCACCGGATAAGAATCTCCAGAATAGGAGGGAAACTTGATGTTTCCTATATCCTTAATTGTGGCGGTCAGAATCCACCGGGTGAAAGGGGATTGTCTCGTCGATTCCAGTTCTTTAGCTATGCCATTTCCCTGTGACTCCTCGTATTGGTCGGCTGTTTAGCGAGCGTCGCTTTCCTGCGCCTCTTCGTCGGCTATTTGCTACCCGGCGCTTTCATGTTGTCGTTCGTTTTGGCTAGTTCCCACCGGGTTCGTCGGTGGATCAGCAGGTTGCTGATTGTTTTGCCGGGGGAGCTAGGCCTGGAGATGATTGAATCGTTGATCCTGGGCGCTAAGCCTCTCAAGGATTTGATCCGTTTGTCGATTACTCTGCTCCACCAGATCTGCCATCATTTGCTGCAAGTCGATTAGGGTTTGTCCCCGTGTGTTTGCGGTATTCGGCGGTTGTCCCCTTCGACCTGCGTTTGATGTCGTTGGTACGTCACTCTGATTGTTCGACCGATCCATTTTTGCCGTTTGTCGATTTACTTTGCGGTTAAATTGATTCGAGCCCCACGGTGGGTGCCAAAATATTGACGCTAAAACTCAACACTTGCTAGGAAATCGTGGAACTTTAAATCGAATACTTTTATTAGATGAAAATAGATTACAAGTGGAGGTCGAACAAATCTTTTGTTGTTACTCTAAAGTTCTAGTCTACGGTTTTCTCTCTCTATTTTTTCTATATCTCTTTTCGAGGTTATGGACTATTATTTATAGGCTTTTGGACCTAGGTTTTCGGAGAATATCCTCTCGAGATTCTCCAAGATCTTCTCCTTGATTTCCGGCGAGCATGGTGAAGGTTGGTTGCTCGCTTAGTCGGCTACGCTCTTCTGGGCTTCGCGTGCTCGGCCCCAAGGATGTTATGAGGCTCGCCTTAGTCACCTGCTCGGCCCATCTTTTCTAATTCATCATTATTGGGCCTCTTAAAAATTTTGGGTCTGGTACCAACAATAACATTGAATTTTTCCAAAAACTATCCACCATGCTTCGTGCAAGGAATTCATCTATTGGGAGTGAGGTTGTCGTAGGCGATGTCTAAGGAATCAAATCTAAATAGATTATACATTCTTGAATTATTAGGCATAATTGATTGTTCGTTGGTCTATATTACTCGTTGATAGCATATCAAATCTGTAATGTAAATTTTTTTATATCAAATGTTAAGTTTTTAATTGTTTGTTCATGCCATTTGAAAATTGGAATATATACTTATGTTTATAATTAGTGTTGGAACCGGTTTCAACATAAAGAATACTAAAACAGTGGTTCCTGATTAATAGAGCAGTGAAGAATAGCCAAGGATACTTGTGGATTTGAACGGGAGTAAAAGCTTAGTTAACTGAATAATAAGACATGTGAAGGCCGAATTAATGTTCTTATTAAACTTCAAATATCCAAAAAAGATCCTCCTTACAGAAGGATTGTGCCTCTATGTATAGTTCATAGAGGCGGTTTACATGTGTAGAAAATAAAGGAAGATTTACAAATCTTGCTGATAAGACTGAATTTGTTACGATTCATGCTAGATTTGTGAAAGTCTTCCATGTCGGAATAGGAAAACTTTCGTTTATAATATGCTGATGTGTCATCCGACTTCCCTTCAGCTCCGTGGAACCTTCGGAGACAAGATATTTTGCCGAGTCGAATATTTTATCCGAGTTGAAGATTTAGTGCTTGCAACCGGGTGGTTTTTATATATTTGACCCGTTGTTCTCGGTGGATCGAAGTAGGATCTCGGATCTACCTCCAACAATTAGTAATTTTTTTTAATGTTTATATTGTTTTGTCTCTAGTTGTGCAAAACAAAACAAAAAGTAAAAATTATATAATATATTACCATTTTAGCTGTCATACTAAACGTTTTGGATTTTATCGCCCTCAAAAAGACATATATTTGTACGGTTATACCTAGTTGTACAACAATTAACATAGTTGTACAATCTTTGAAGTTTAATTGGGTGTACATCAATTTAAATTAGTTTTACTTGGTTGTATCGTATGATATTCTAGAATAATAGTGCAATTAAAATCTTTTCGTATAATCAAATTTCTCAAAACTAATTTGGTGATTTTCTTAAATTATAGCTCATAAATACAAAGTAACCATGTAAGTATAAGTCTATTGGTAGCATATCAAATCAATAATATATATAATAAGAGACTATGTCTCTTCTGGTACTCACACATCAGCATTTTGAAGCATTGTAATGCTGACACATCAGCTTCAACGAACCAATAAAATTTTAACATTAAAACAGGTCATCAACGAAAATATCACATGTTTGTTAAAGAAGAAATAATCACAAAGATGGAAAACTTGTCATTGTCTCTATATTTAAGCGTGCTTAATTACTGATCTAAATAATAATAGCTTGGCAAAATGATGAAGATGAGAGACCTTCCATTGTCTCTATCTTCAACGCATATTTAATTATTGACCTAAATAACAATTGCGCCTATATATATATGAATATGACTCACTTTTGTGATTGAACCAAAACTAATAATGGTGATTGCAAGACTTCATTCTACACATATGTACTCACACATTATTGTGTATGTATTATTGACAAGTATTGCATCTATCGAGATGATCTCATATAAACTAAAAAGTTTTGTTGGCCTTGGAGTTTTTGTTTAGCTTGAGTTTCTGAATATATTTTTTTTTCCCGAATTTTAAATTCTATTAAAACTGGTATTCAGGCTCAGCCTGTTACAAAAGAATGGGCCACAGGGAAAGCCCATTAAACCATGGACACGAAGCAAAAGAGAAACAAGGAAAATGGCTCGTAGGCCCATTAGAAAAACAAAAGACCGAAATAGAGAATTTAAAAGCTAAAAGGTCTGTTAAGTAGAGCTGGTTTTGATTTAAACCGGTTTGTTGATTCGTTTCGGTTTCATGGGTTCGATGTGCCGGATTCCTTCTCTTGACCTGTGATTTCCATAGCAGTCTGGTCTTGTAAGTATTCATCCGCTGGTCTGTTGTTGTCGGGGATTCCTTCTCCTTCTGTTGCACTCACCATATCAATGTTCTCGTCCGTAGTAGGTATTACAAGCTTCGCATCAATTGGATCAGGGGAAACATCTGCCATGAACGTGTCATGTGGATTGTTGATAACGTCTTCGATTGTTACCCTCGTACTATATATGTTGTGTGACGGTGCTCTGCTTTGAAGTGGTTGCGTTGAGATAGGTTGTGTTGCTAGTGAGTCTGAGGAATACGACCAGTACGTTGTTGAATGCTGCTAAGGTTACTTGGGAAAGGGTCGTGCTCTTGTGGAGGAGGAAACACTATATAGTCTTCTGGAGTTGGCACATAAGTGCAGTGAATGGCCCTATGCGTGAGTTTTTGACAGGTGAGGCAAAGTCTATGGACCCATTCGTAGT
>OVBA01009687.1:0-10135 GCA_900406435.1 Lepidium aucheri | reverse complement strand
ATCTATAAAAAATCTTTATCTAATAGTTCTTTAAAATTAATTCTAACAAGAAGTAACCCAGATTAGTAATATTATTATATAAAAACATTATATTAAAAAATTATATATATATATATATGATATTTTGAATAAAATATATTTATAAAAAATCCTAATTTTATAAGATATATATTTCTGATCACAATTCTAACAAAAGATAATGATACAAATACTCTCAAATATTTATTTGTATACATAAATCTAAATTAAAAAGAATTTTTTATACATAATCCTAATGTAAAAGGAAATTGTGAATATTAATTGTTATATATATATATATATACACATAGACGATTTTTTAAATACCTTCCAACTTTTCAAGTTTTCTCCAATTTAATTATTTGTTTTTGTTAACATCAAGGGCAATCACAAATCTAACACAAATCTGAACAATGTCAGCAAAACAAAGAAATATAAATTTTTCTATTCCGACATGAAAAATTTCCACAAATCTAACACAAATCTTAAGAGATTCAATCTTATCAAAAAAATTGTAAATCTTCTTTTATTTTCTACATATGTAACCACCTTTATAAACAATAAATAGAGGCACAATCCTTTGAAAAAAAGATCCACTTTTTGGCATACTTTAATCTTAATAAGAACACCAAGTCGGCAATCATCTCTTCTTGTACTTAGCTAATTAGCTCTTGCTCCAAATCCAATACACAAGTATCTTTCCCAATTCTCTCCCATTCTTTTAATGAGGAACCTTTGTTTCAGTATTCTTTGTGCTAAGACCGATTCCAACAAAAACTACGGATATCTTTTATCTTAAATACAATGTTATATTATTTTGTTTTGGCCTTGGAAGTATTGTAAGAGATTTTTATCTTTTATAGTAATACATAAAAGATTATCTCTTGATACTAATATATAACCGAATATTATCAACAAAAAATCATTATTTTGTTTTAAATTTTAATATAATAGATATAAACTGATAACAATATATAACAACTGTGCAAACAAAACAAGAGAATTAGAGTTAAGGTTCTCAAACTCTGAAAATTATTCACTTTAAAATTTGGTCAAACTATTAATAAACTAGCAAACTAGCAATACTACTTTTTATGTCAATATTGGACCACAATTGGCCGGTCGGCCTATTAGTCAAGTTCCTACATAATGTAGGCAGTAGGATTCGATCCCTGGATGTGTAAGTGTGCTAGTCTTTAGCCGATTTACCATATGCCACTAGACTAAAGGCTACTTGCACTATCAATACTAATACCTAGTACATATTCTGGGATAAGTCTGCATGCATTTCTTAATCTCAAAGCAGAAACTATAAAAGAGAGGCGCACTTGTACATCCTAGGATCGAGTCCTACCGCCTACATTATGTAGGAACTTGTCTAATGGGCCGGCCAGTTGTGGCCCAATATTGACAAAAAAATCTCTTCTTCATAGTGAGACATTTCAGCTGACACATCAGCCACTTCGCAACCAATCAGATTAAAATTAATACACATCATAAACTCCTAGAAAAGTAGTCATTAAGTGTTTTTGCAGATATAAATATCCCTATTTCATAAATGTATTTTGCTAAACGAATTACTCTCTCTGTTTACTTATAGTTGATGTTCTAGGGAAAAAAGGTCAAAATTGAGTCAAACCAACTTGATTTCATTGAATAAGAGAGTTACAGTTGATAGATAATCAGCTATCCGGTCTGATTTCGTTTACACAATAACCAACCTATTTACTTGAAACAAACCGGACCTAATTGAGAAACAATATACAAAGTAGTAAAACATGTTCATTGACACTTTTCACTGCAAGTTCAACACAGCTCAACATTGAAGCTTCATATACCTCAATACTCCCCCTCACGTTGGAGCGTGAATGTTCCGAATGCCTAACTTAGCCATGAGAGTCTGAAATTGGTTACGTCCCAAATCTTTAGTTATAATATCTGTAAGTTATTCCTTAATGTTCTCATGATACAGACTTATGATTCCATCTTTAACTGCGTCACAAACTGAATGGCAATCTGACTCTATATGTTTTGTACGCTCGTGAAACACAAGATTTGAAGAAATATGTATGGCTGCTTTACTATCACAAAAGAGGCGAGCTGGTGAAGTAGAAGTACCCAATTCTGTCATCAAACGCCTAAACCATTTAATTTCTCAAAGTGCAGCCGCCATGGATCTATATTCAGCCTCAACCAAAAAGTGAGAGATTGTATCCTGCTTCCTAGTCTTCCAAGAGACAGGAGAATCACCCAACATGATAACATACGCACTTAAAGAACGTCTTGTAAGAGGACATGATGCCCAATCTGAACCACACCATACTATTAGAGAAAGATCAGCATCAGATTTTAGGAGAATTCCAGTACCTGGCGATCCCTTCAAGTACTTTACACCACTCTCAATGATGCAGTCCAATGAGCTTTCCTAGGATTCTGCATAGATTGAGACAATACATGAACAGAATAATTGCAATTTGGTCTAGTATTGGTCAAATAAATCAAACGACCAACAAGGCGTCTATATTTCGCTGGGTCAGTCAACAATGGTCCATCATCCTCTGCGAGTTTCAGATTTTGCTCCAGAGGCGTCCAAACTGGACGAGATCCCAAATAACCACTGTAGGCAATGATATATGAAGCATACTTTCTTTGTGAAAGAAAAATACCATAGTTCCCTCTACTAACTTCAATGCCCAAAAAATACATTAGCTTCCCCAAATCTTTCATTGAGAAACAATTGCTAAGATAGTCCTTGAATTTCTGAACAAAGTATTTGTCATTTCCAGTTATCAGAAGATCATCAACATAGACCAGAACTCTGATCTCTTTACCATTCTTTGTATAAGAGAAGAATGAGTAGTCATCGTAAGATTTGGTGAATCCCAACCAAAGAAGCGAATCTGACAACTTCTTGAACCAAAATATTGGAGCTTGCATCAATTTGTATAGAGATTTCTGGACACGGCACACCTTGTTTGGATGTGTATGGCGAAAACATGGAGGCAACTTCATGTACACTTCCTTTTCCAGATCATCATGAAGAAACACATTATTAATGTCCATTTGGAAAATGTCCCATCCTCTAGCAGCAAACAAACAAAGAAGAGAACGAACGGTAGTCATTTTAACAACTAGAGCAAAAGTCTCTGTATAGTCCTCACCTTCTATTTGATTGTTGCCAAGAACAACAAATCGAGCCTTGTACCTCTCATTGTACCATCTGAATTGTACTTGGTTTTATAAACCCACTGAGATCCTAAGGCAACTCTATTTGGTGGCAGATCAAAAATATCCCATGTTCTCTTTACTTCTAAAGCAACAACCCCCTTTTTCATAGCATTATTCCACACTTCATATCTAACTGCTTCACCATATTTTTTAGGTCCCACATTCTCCAATATCTTTGTTAGATGACTCCTGTTAGTAGATGACATTTTGTCATCCAAAATGAAGCTTAGGAATGGGTAGAGAGATGTACTTATTCTACTAGTCTCAACATGATCCAAAGTCAATTCACACTTGGCATTGAATTGGTAATAATCCTTCAGTCTGACAGTTGCTTTAGGAATCCTTGAGAAGTGGCGAACTGGTTTTGATGCGGAGTTTGTTATAGTATTGTTGGGAGAAACAGTAGAATTAACTCGAGGTTGTTGAACTGCTAGCTCCGCATTTGATGATGGAATTGCAGGTAACACACCTGCAGGAGATTGATTATGATCATTACTAATAGTTTCAGAATTAGAAGGTGCAGGGGATGCATTAGGTAACTCATTAAATGAAGTAGAAGAAGATATATCCAAAGATGGATGATTATGCGAAACTTCGATACTAGGGGAACTAGTATTTGGAGGCATTTAAGCAATTCCACTCTTCCTCGAACCAGTACTTGCAGGAACTTCAGCAACTCCACTCTCCCTTAAATTAGTATCTACAGGAATTTTTGACCAAAATGATACCCAATAAAGACACACATTTTGATCCTTTCATTAAACTTATCTCTATGGGTTATAGAGTGATGAAGAAAACAAGCTGAACCAAAGACACGAAGGTGATTGTAGTCTGGTTTCTTACCGTAAAGAACTTCATAAGGAGTCTTACCACTGAAAACAAAACTTGGAGTGAGATTTATTAAGTGTGTTGCTGTCAAGATTGCTTCACCCTAAAGCATTTTGGGAAGAGAAGATTGAAAAAGAATAGCTCTAGCCACATTCAATATGTGTCTATGCTTCTTCTCTACTCTATCATTTTGTTGGGGAGTATAGGTGCAAGAGGTTTGATGAATCACACCCTATCTTTTGAAATAACAAACAAGACACATAAATTCTGACCCATTGTCACTTCTCACAGATTTAACTGAATTCCCAAACTGTTTCTCTATGTAAGACACAAACCCTTTTAAGACTCTTGAAACTTCAGATATTATCAATAACAAATACGTCTACACTGCACGAGAACAATCATCAATAATTGTCAAAAATAGACAGCATCACAAGAAGAAGAAGAGATTTTGTAAGGACCCCAAACATCATAATAAATCAAAGAAAATGGAACTTCTTCTTTATTAACACTTTCTGGAAAAACATTTCGCGTTTGTTTTGCACGTAAACAAGTATCACAAGAAGAGGAACACATATTAGACTTATTAGAAAGAAGAGGAAGATGAGAAAGAGATGTTGCAGATGCGTGTCCAAGTCTCAGATGCCACAAGTTGCTATCATTAAAACTCGAAACAAAATGCAATTTGACTGCATCTTGACTCAGATAGTAGACACCATCTTGCTCTCTACCTGCTCCAATCATCATCTTCGAGGGAAGGTCATGCAGGACACACACAACATCAGTAAAGAGTGCTACACAACCAGTTTCTTTAGGCAGTTTTGCTAATGAAACTAGAGTACAATTAAGAGAGGGAACAAAAAGAGCATTTGATAAGGTTATAGAAGAAGAAAGATTAAGAGATCCTTAATGAAAAGAAAAAGTTTTGCTTCCATCAGCAAACCCACTAGCACGAGGAGTTGTTTGTTGAAGATTATGAAGTAAAGCACAATGTCCTCTCATATGGTGTGAGGCTCTAGAGTCTATGATCACATTAACAGTGTTATGTTTTTTTTGAGAAGATTCTGCAACATTTTCCAATGGTCTGTAGTAAGCTGTGGGAAAACAGATCCATTTGAACTAGTAGCATGAGTTGTACAAGCCGTAGCCGCATGCTTCTTGCCACAAGAAAATCCTTCCTTGTCCTTTCTCTTTTCCAGACTTGGATCGATCTTGTTTGTTTGATTTCTCTATCCACCAATCTCGAAACCCCACTATGTGCCAACAATCCTTCGTCTCATGCCCTGATCTACCACATTGAGAACAAGAAGAATTACGCTCAACAAGAACTGAGTTGTTCTTATTTTGCAGCTCTATTTCCTGTTTCATGTTTATACACACTACGAGTATCACCCCGAGTCGCAAAACCAATAGCATTTTGTTGACTCTCTCTCTCAGCTACTGAATAGATTCGTCGCTCCTCTCTAATAATCCTTGAATATTCTTCTGCAAGAGAGTGCAAAGGAACATAACCAATTATCCCTGTACAAACATTACCAAATTTGCTATCATCTAGACCCAAAACGAACTGATGAAGCTTCTCTTCCTCTCTTTCTTTCGAAATTGTAGACGAAGCACCACATGTACAAAGAGGTAGTGGTCAATACATTTGCCATTCTTCCCACAAAGAACAAAGACGACCATAAAATTCACTCACAGGTCTTCAATTTTGTTTGCAAGAAACTAATTGTTCTTTAAGTTGATGAACTCTTACAGTATTTCCAATTGAGAATCGTTGTTTCAGTTCATTCCGGAGTTGACAAGCATCTGAGGTAAAGGTTATAGTAGACTTTACCTTTGGCTCAATCGATGTTCTTATCCATCCCACAATCATGGAATTGACAGTGATCCAATTATCATAATTTGGATATGTAATTGCAGGTGCACTCAAGACTCTATTAACAAAGCCAAGTTTTCGCTTCGCCAGCAATGCGTTTAAAAACTCTTACAGACCATTCACTGTAGTTGTCACCATTCAATAAAATCGGTGAAATCAAAGCTCTAGGATTTTCAGAGCTAGAGAGAAGATACGGCGGCACTGCAACCGTGCTCGGAACAACGGCTGCGGTGACCACTGGTACCGGATTTTCGTTATCGCCTTTAGACATCGAAGAAAAAAAGCAAGAGATAAGAAAAAATGAAAAATTGGTTAGAACTGATTCGCTCTTGATACCATATAAAAATTGAGTCAAACCAACTTGATTTCATTGAATCAGAGAGTTATAATTTATAGATAATCAGCTATCCGGTCCGATTTGGTTTACACAATAACCAACATATTTATTTAAAACAAACAGGACCTAATAGAGAAATAATATACAAGTAGTGAAACAGGTTCATCGACACTTTTCACTGCAAATTCAACACAGCTCAACATTGGAGCTTCATATACCTCAATAAAAATTGTTTTAAAAGATTGATGTTTTGAGTTTTCAATACATAGTTGACTTGAAATTTCTTCTTTTCCCCTCATTTATTTTTTTCTTTTCTGTTCTTAACTATTTTATTTTTTATTTTTAAATAATAAATGATGTTAAAATATTATTTTATAAATTTTTTTAATATGTCTGAAAATCCTAAAACTTCAACTAATAAAAAAGAGAAGGAGTAATATGTAACACAAAAAGTAAATATATACATAACGCCAACTAAATTTTAATATTTTGGTTAAATTGAATAGCCATGTTGGTATTAATTACGGCATGGTAATCTCGATCTTATTATAGAAAGTAATGGTGCTCTCAACTAATACTTGAACGTTTGGTTAATTGTAAAAATTTAGTCTTCAGATCAAACTATAATATGGTTTGATTCAGCTCGGTTCGATATTGTGATTGCTAAAAAATAATCTTATTTAGGATTCAATTCTATTTTGGTTTTTTTTTTTGGAAAATAAATAATTTTAATCAGTCTTTAATATTTTTATTCTGTTACATATCTATATGTTAAGTAGATGATGTCCCGTGCTATGCACGGGTTAGGTAATATTTGTATGTTTTATTTATTTATTTATTGTTTGATTTGTATATGTAAATTTATTAGTTACTAAATTAGATATATATTTGATATATTAAAAATAAATGTATAGTGATCACCAATATGTGTTGTACACGAAATATAATTTTTTATTTCTCTATACTTAAGTTTTGATGCATTACTATTCTATATATAAATTTTTTTGACTCGTGTTATTTATGTTTTTACTCATGTTCATATATGTTTTAAACTTTTTTATAATTTAATTTTTAGACCCGTATTTATTTGAGTTTAGACCCTGTATTTATTTAGGTTTTAAGATCTATTTAATTTTGATGTGTTATACATTATCGATAGAATACATAATTTTTTATTTATTAATATCATAAGTAATTTATCAAGTATATACTAATATAAAATAAATATATATATATATATATATTATAGAAAGTAATGGTGCTCTCAACTAATACTTGAACGTTTGGTTAATTGTAAAAATTTAGTCTTCAGATCAAACTATAATATGGTTTGATTCAGCTCGGTTCAATATTGTGATTGCTAAAAAATAATCTTATTTAGGATTCAATTATATTTTGCTTTTTTTTGGAAAATAAATAATTTTAATGAGTGTTTAATATTTTTATTGTGTTACATATCTATACGTTAACTAGATAATGTCCCGTGGTATGCACGGGTTAGGTAATATTTGTATGTTTTATTTATTTATTTATGGTTTGATTTGTATATGTAAATTTATTAGTTACTAAATTAGATATATATTTGATATATTAAAAATAAATGTATAGTGATCACCAATATCTGTTGTACACGAAATATAATTTTTTATTTCTCTTTAAATTTTGATGCATTACTATTTTACATATAAATTTTTTGACTCGTGTTATTTATGTTTTTAATCAGGTTCATTTATGTTTTTGACTTGTTTATAATTTAATTTTTAGACCCGTATTTATTTAGAGTTTTGACCCTGTATTTATTTAGGTTTTAAGATCTATTTAATTTTGATGTATTATACATTATCGATAGAACACATAATTTTATTTATTAATATCATTAGTAATTTATCACATATATACTAATATAAATATATATTTATATATATTATAGAAAGTAATGGTGCTCTCAACTAATACTTGAACGTTTGGTTAATTGTAAAAATTTAGTCTTCAGATCAAACTATAATATGGTTTGATTCAGCTCGGTTCAATATTGTGATTGCTAAAAAATAATCTTATTTAGGATTCAATTATATTTTGCTTTTTTTTGGAAAATAAATAATTTTAATGAGTGTTTAATATTTTTATTGTGTTACATATCTATACGTTAACTAGATAATGTCCCGTGGTATGCACGGGTTAGGTAATATTTGTATGTTTTATTTATTTATTTATGGTTTGATTTGTATATGTAAATTTATTAGTTACTAAATTAGATATATATTTGATATATTAAAAATAAATGTATAGTGATCACCAATATCTGTTGTACACGAAATATAATTTTTTATTTCTCTTTAAATTTTGATGCATTACTATTTTACATATAAATTTTTTGACTCGTGTTATTTATGTTTTTAATCAGGTTCATTTATGTTTTTGACTTGTTTATAATTTAATTTTTAGACCCGTATTTATTTAGAGTTTTGACCCTGTATTTATTTAGGTTTTAAGATCTATTTAATTTTGATGTATTATACATTATCGATAGAACACATAATTTTATTTATTAATATCATTAGTAATTTATCACATATATACTAATATAAATATATATTTATATATATTTTAGAAAGTAATGGTGCTCTCAACTAATACTTGAACGTTTGGTTAATTGTAAAAATTTAGTCTTCAGATCAAACTATAATATGGTTTGATTCAGCTCGGTTCGATATTGTGATTGCTAAAAAATAATCTTATTTAGGATTCAATTATATTTTGGTTTTTTTTTGGGAAAATAAATAATTTTTAATCAGTGTTTAATATTTTTATTGTGTTACATATCTATACGTTAACTAGATGATGTCCCGTGCTATGCATGGGTTAGGTAATATTTGTATGTTTTATTTATTTATTTATGGTTGGATTTGTATATGTAAATTTATTAGTTACTAAATTAGATATATATATTTGATATATTAAAAATAAATGTATAGTGATCACTAATATCTGTTGTACATGAAAGATAATTTTTTATTTCTCTTTACTTAAGTTTTGATGCATTACTATTCTACATATAAATTTTTTTGACTCGTGTTATTTATGTTTTTACTCATGTTCATTTATCTTTTAGACTTGTTTATAATTTAATTTTTAGACCCGTATTTATTTAGAGTTTTGACCCTGTATTTATTTAGGTTTTAAGATCTATTTAATTTTGATGTATTATACATTATCGATAGAACACATAATTTTATTTATTAATATCATTAGTAATTTATCACATATATACTAATATAAATATATATTTATATATATTTTAGAAAGTAATGGTGCTCTCAACTAATACTTGAACGTTTGGTTAATTGTAAAAATTTAGTCTTCAGATCAAACTATAATATGGTTTGATTCAGCTCGGTTCGATATTGTGATTGCTAAAAAATAATCTTATTTAGGATTCAATTATATTTTGGTTTTTTTTTGGGAAAATAAATAATTTTTAATCAGTGTTTAATATTTTTATTGTGTTACATATCTATACGTTAACTAGATGATGTCCCGTGCTATGCATGGGTTAGGTAATATTTGTATGTTTTATTTATTTATTTATGGTTGGATTTGTATATGTAAATTTATTAGTTACTAAATTAGATATATATATTTGATATATTAAAAATAAATGTATAGTGATCACTAATATCTGTTGTACATGAAAGATAATTTTTTATTTCTCTTTACTTAAGTTTTGATGCATTACTATTCTACATATAAATTTTTTTGACTCGTGTTATTTATGTTTTTACTCATGTTCATTTATCTTTTAGACTTGTTTATAATTTAATTTTTAGACCCGTATTTATTTAGAGTTT